>CM031239.1:208681605-208871845 GCA_018340775.1 Taxus wallichiana var. yunnanensis | reverse complement strand
GACATTGATAAATACTCCTTTTCTTTTATAAAGCACCTGTAATGAGTTCCCATGCAATTTATTCGGACAAAAATGGCCACCTGAGCATGAATAGTGAATTTAAATTATAAAAATCTGCACTTTTCAAGCTGCTGCCCCCAAAAATGGTGTTTAATTTGCACATAAAGAGATCATGAATCCTTTCAATCAACACCGAAAGCTCCTTTAACACCTGTGGAAAACAATCATGCGCAGACGAAGATGAACCTTTTTCCAAAGCATGCGCCAAACTGGAAGCTTTTAGCCTTTGTTAGCAATTATTCATACAGTGCAAAATTCTTCCTTTAAAGCGGGGCGCACTTTTTCTCCTTGCTGCAATTCTTTACCATTGTGTGTTGAATAATAAATCCATATGGCTGCCCATGCTTATATAACCTTCACAATTCTATAATTAATAATTGCCCTAACAATTAAAGGCATGATTAATTAATTAAAAATCATGCTTTCCTCTTTTAAAATTAGCATGTTTAAGGACAATGACCATCCAATAAATTAAATTAATCCAATTTAATCCTCCACACAAAGACTTAACTTTAGCCTCACAACAAAGTGTGCTTTGACCATACCTAACCGAAAATAGAAATTAATTCAATGATTTAATGCCTTAAAAATCATTAAATAATGCCCAAATGGGGCACTTTTCAAAGGAGAGGCATACCACTAAATAAATTAAATTTAATTAATTTAATTGCTCTATTTTAATCCTCCTTTGACTTTTCAACCTCCTCAAGCTTGGGCGCACTTTTTCCAAGGATAGAATTTAATAAAAATAATCAATTTAATTATTTTTATCCATCACCAAAGGGGGCGCACTTTTTTGCACATGTAATTCTATTTTTAAGAATTTTCACCATAATGGGATTCTTTACCCTGCAAGGTAGGCACCACAATCCCATGATCCACTTAAGTGATTTGACTTTTGCAATGGGATTCTTTACCCTGCAAGGTAGGCACTAAAATCCCATGATTTCACTTAAGTCACTTTCCTTTTATTATATCATGGGAATTTTCACCCTGCAAGGTAGGTAATAAATTCCCACCTGGCTCTGCCTACAACCTCTATTTTTCCCACTGCAGCTTAAGTGACTTTTATAACACGGGAAAAAGTACCTGTCACAGCAGTGTATACAATTCCCATCCCGCTCGCGCTTATATTTTTCCCATCGCAGACTTAAATCCTTTGTTTTCCAAAAATGCGCCCATCCACGAAGGCTTTCTGCTGCACGACTTCGCTTTTTCCAAGTGATCCGGACTCCAGATGATGACTTCCTCAAGGGCAAAAATGTGCGTGTATGTTTTCCATTATCAGGGCCAAAAATCGGGCTAAGCACGGCCAAGGAGTTGTTAGGAGAAATTTCACGTAAAAGCAAGGCTGGGACACCACAAAAACACGAAAATTGCCAAAAGTTACAATAAAGCCCAAAACTTAAAATAAGTTAAAATCCTTCTCAGTATATAGGAATAATAACATATTCGCTCATAACGGAGTTAAAACGGAGCTATGAAATAGCCTCATACGGGGCTCAAAATAATTAAATACAAATTTCATGAGATAAATCCCGACTGGCAGAATAAAACAATTTTGGGCATCCGGGTATTTGGCGAAAAGGGCTAATATGGCTCTTCAGATTATCTCGCGTAATCAGGAACTTCGTGCAATAAAAACAACAAATGACCCACTATTTTAAAAGTACGAAATTTTTCGAATTGGGTAAAATCCTGATTTCGGGGTGAAATCTGGTGACACTTGATTAGCTCCGTCTGTGGACATCTTTTTCTCTGTTAGAATGACACAAGGAAAAAGGTGAGATCCCAGCATCTCTGGTTTCGTATCTTGTCTTTTGGGCACGGGGTCAAGCAGACAAACACAACACAACACAACACCAAAACAAGACAAAACAAGGAAAAACAAACAAAGGGTTTTATTTATGTACATACAGGTTTCACCCTGCTTCTCATGTTCGGAACAGCTTCAAGTGTTGCCCATTGAAAGGCAACGGCAATTCAACTCCATCCTGATGAGCAAGAATGAAGCTTTCTGCTCCGGCGATCTTTTTGATCACAAAAGGCCCTTTCCACAGTGAATCGAACTTTCCATGCATGCCTTTTGTTTCTCTTCTTTTGTCCCATAGAAGGACCCAGTCATTAACTTCAAACTTTCTTTCCCTGGCATTTTTGTCGAAGATGACTTTCACCTTCCTCTCGATGCTCACAACCTATCTCTGCAACTTGAGTTTGTACTTCCCTCAATTGATCAGTACATGATTCTTTATCAATAGCATCCGTGAACGTGGAATCTTCCAGGGCTTTAGAAAGTCGTAGGGCAGGCAATTCCAAGGTGAGAGGCGGCTCTGTGTCTCTTCCATATAAAGCGGTGAAATGGGGACATGCCTATCGCCCTCTTTGGTGTGATCCTATCGGCCCATAATGCATCAAACAACTTTTATGCCAAGTCCTTTGATTTTTCATTCTAAGCTTGCGCACGATAGTTACTAAGTTCTTATTACTAGATTCACTTGACCATTCCTTGTGGATAGTAGTTTGAGGAATGAACAAGGTGAATCCCATACGTGTAGCAGTGAGAATTCCCACCAACTCCTCGAAGAAAGATTCGGAGCATTATCTCTTCTACAATTTTCTTTGGTAGTGCCAAACCGACAATAATATTTTCTTTTATAAAATTGCACACTTCGGCAGAAGTGGCATTCTTCACAGGAATAGCTTCTACCCACTTACTGAAATAATCAGTAGCTGTTAGAATGTAATGATGACTTGCTATTGAAGGCGGGTTAAGCATCCCAATAAAATCCATACCCCACCTGTTGGAAAGGTTCTTCAATCACAATGGGTTTTAGGGAATATCTGTGTAATTTCACACGCCCAACAAAATGTTGGCATGCTTGACACTTAGCTACCCATTCTGCAGTATCTTGAAAAAGGGTGGGCCAGTAATACCTTGCTCTAAGGATCTTGTGTGCAGTGACTCGGGCTGAGAAATGACCACCACAAGCCATGTCATGAAACTGTTGTAGTAGTTGATCCTGTTGAGCTTTATCCACGCATCTGAGAAATACACCATCAATTCCCCTTTTGTACAAACCATTATCCCAAAGAACAAAATCTTTGGATTTAAGCTTGATTGTTCGTTTCTCTTTTCTGGAAAGTTGATCTGGGCATTCTCCATACGTTAGAAAGTAAGCAATGTTACTGTACCACTCCTCTACCAGATCTATAAAAAGTACTGCAGGTAAATCTTCACCTAGTCCATCCCGACCGCTTTGGCTACTAATGATTTCATCTCTCGCTCATTTAGTTCACACAGACCTCTTCCTCGAACCAGCTTTGTTGGTTTAATATCCAGGTCATATTCTTGAACTTTTGTCACCCATGTGCCTCTCAACAATCCTAACTCTTGCTGAGTAAGGATAGATTTAACCGCAGATTCGGAACCAAACCACAAAGATGTGAGGAAAGAATATAGTACTGAATGCTTTGCACGCCTTCACCACCGCATATGCGTGCTTTTCCATTGGAGTGTATTTCAACTCATAGGCTTTGAGTGGCGTGCTCATGAAAGCAATAGGAGTTTCTGCGTCCTCTTGATTTTTCTGCATCAATATTGCTGACATAGTATGTTCGGAAGAATAACAATAAAGAATAAATTCTTTACTGAAGTCAGGTGAGACCAAGACTGGTGCTTTCGACAGGGCCTCTTTGATTTTCTCGAAAGCTTCCTTCCCTTCGCTGCTCCACTTAAAATCTTGTGTCTTTTTCATCATATTCGAAATATGACGGGTTAGCTCAGCAAAGTCAGGAATAAATCTTCTGAGAAAATTCACTTTTCCAAAGAAAGAGTGAACTCCTTTTTTGGATGTGGGCAAAGGCAATGTCTGAATAGATTTGACACGCTCTGGATCTATCTTTGTTCCTTCTTTGGAAACAATGTGCCCAAGCAGCTTTCCTTCAGTTACAGCAAAGATAGATTTTTTAGGATTCAAAGAAATACCATGCTTGCGGCATTGTATGAAAACCTCTTCCAAGTTTGAAATGTGTGTGCTTCTATCTTTAGAAAAGACTGTCAAATCATCCAGGTACACAACTATGCTTATATCTTTGAGATGAGCAAAGGCTAGATCCATAGCTCTTTGAAATGTAGCACCAGCATTGATCAGGCCGAACGGCATCTTCTGGTATGCGAAGGTTCCCCAAGGTGTGATGAACGCCGTTTTGTATTGATCTTCCTCAGCCACCTTGACTTGATTGTATCCTGAGAAGCCGTCAAGCATGGAAAGCATCTCAGATCCAGTGACCACCTGCAGAGTGTGATCCATGATGGGGATAGGGTAGTTATCCTTCAATGAAGCTTGATTAAGGTTGCGGAAATCCACGCACAACCTAATCTCACCACTTTTCTTTCTTACAGGGACTATGTTGGCCAACCACTCCGAATGGTGTATGGGATAGATAATCTTCGCATCTAACAACTTTTGGATTTCTGCAAAGATGGTTCCTGAAATGGTTGGATTGTGCCGCAGCCTTCCACAAAGGCTTCGCTACGATTTAAGTGGGATGTAATGTTGAACTTCCGCAGGCTGATATGTTTTTAGATCCTGATAGGACCAGGCAAAAATATCCATGTATTTCTTAAGAAGCTTAGTAAAAGCTTCCTTTTCAGCTTCCGAACAACACTTTCCCAGATTTACTAATTTGGGATCATTGCTGGCCCCCAAATTTAGTAATTGTGTGTCGGAGGAAGAGCCTTCCTCATTTTCTTCATTTTTCTTAAGCATCTGATCATGCTTATCAAACATTTCCTCAAGAGATACCAAGCCTTTGGGAATTTTATTTCCCTTTAGTTGGATAATCTCCTGACCTCCTGAGACGTCAGCATCCATTTCTCCGACAGTGGTCTGCCTAGGAGGTGAATTGCTTCCCTCATAGTAGATTTCTTCAAAGTTATCTTTCTGTTGGAGAAATGCAAATAATGTATCATCGTTCAAAAACTCGCCATTCTTGGGACGTTGTCAGGAACCTTTGGGCGAAAAACCATTTCCACCTTGTAATCTCCCTGTCTAAAGAATGCAGGGGGCTGATCCGGATTCAACAAGGCTGCAGTAACTGCAAGCGAATCAGCTCTTGAATTTTGTTCTCTCGGAATGTAAGATACCGAGAAAGCTGAAAAATCCAAGATAGCAGAGTAGACCCGATCTCTATAGTGCCGCAGTTTGTCTTTTTTGACTTGGTAGAGGCCTCTTATCTGCTTTACAATCAGCTCAGCGTCTCCTCTTGCGTGTAATAATTTGATTCCCATTGTTCTTGCCTGCTCCATGCCTAACAACAATGCTTCATACTCAGCCGTATTGTTAGTATTTTCGAACATCAATTTGAAGGAGTGCGCATGCACCTTCCTTTCAGGAGAGATAAGAACAACACCTGCACCGGATCCAAATGAACAGCAGCTACCATCAAATTCCAGAGTCCAAATCTTGTTATCGATTTGACGTGATTCTCGAATCACCGGTTGAATTTCTTCTTTATCCATTTCTAGGTAATAGACTCCGTGATCCGACTCTTGAAACAAGATCTGAGATCTAGGATCTTCAGATTTTGATACTGTGTACTTAGATTTCTTCTCAGGTTCCAGCTTCTGATTTACTCCTCTGATTGGTATGTGCGCACAAGACCAATCCATCTTCACTTCTCCACCCAGCTCCTTGCAAAAATTTCTACTCAATAGCATGCCATAGGAGACTGGAATGTCTGCTACAAGGATAGTCATTTTCAGTCTTTTGTCTCGGGAAGGAAGCAGCACTGTCACAAGATCTTTGATTTGCTCCCACAAGAGGGACTTGCCTTCCATGGAATAACATCTTCCAATGGTTTTGTCAATGTAAGACCCAAGGCATCAAAGACTTTCTGGGCGTGCATGACGTTGTCGGAAGCTCCAGAATCCAGGATGCAATTGCTTAGCTTATGTCCGTTGATGAGCAAAGACACATAGAATGGCTCAATCCTTTCCGATGTAGCAGGAGAAGGGGTGGAAGAAGAAGAACTTGCAGCAGCATTATTTGAAGGTGGAGTAATCTTTGGACTTGACAAGATACCCCGTGGATTATTGTTCGTTGGGCTAGGACCATTGCTTTGCACATATTTGACCAATCTATTCAACTGATCAGGAAATGCCCTCAAATACTCAGCTTCTGACATTTGGACCTTATTTCTCTTGATGTGATCAATTATGTCAAAAGCTTGACTTGCTTCAGCAGGATGTGCGTTGGTTCTTTGCTGCGGATGGAAAGAATATTTCTCCTTGGGTGCTAATGAAGAAGGAAGAATGCTACCTCTTTTCAAGATAGTAACATCCGGGCCAGGATCTTCTCTCTCTTTCCGGCCGCTTGTGGATGCTTCGGCATTTTGGCGTGTCTGAGACCTTGTAAACACCGCAAAAGTGTGACCATCAGAATCTTCAAAAGATTCATAATAGCCCTCATCAGATTCGTAGTCCAGGTAACCAATATTGGAGTCGCCAGCGGGATCTATAAAGTCTTCATCATCAAATGATTCATCAATGTCGAGATCCTCTTCATTAGTTTCCAAGTTATTCCTTGGAGCAGCTTCTATTGCCAAGCGCGTGGTGCGGCAAGTCTGTTTCGATTTTGATTTTGATTTTGACCATTGAAGGTCCGGATAGGAGCTATTCTTGAGGGGGGTGCATTCCCCGTTTGAGAGATCTGCTTCTTGATCTGCAGCATGTCATTAGCCAATCTCTGCAACAAAGGATCAGAAGTACTAGAAGAAGCACCATCACCTTTATGAGATAGTTGTTTGAGTTTTCCAGCCATGATCAAGTCGTCCTCAACTTCCACGGCAGCATTTTGTGCATCCAACAAATTTGCAGGTCTTGCCCTTCTTAGCTGATATCCAACTTCAGGCAATAGAGCGTTTATAAAAAACGTCTTTTGATTTTCATCGCTCAATGCAGCAGAAGTGGGGATTTTATACAAAATCCTTTGGAACTTTGCAATAAAGTCCCGCATGTTCTCGTTTGGCTCTTTCTTCAACTGCGTCAGTTGGGTGATCATCGTGCTCGTGTCCTCTGCAGGCTTGAATCTTTTGATAAATTGTTCACGCATAGTCGCCCAACTGGTTATGGTGCCAGGAGCCAGCCGATAGAACCATTCTCCAGCCAAGTCATGTAAGGTCTCAATGAATAGCCTGACTGAGACATCTTCATGCTCTACTGCAAGCACACCACAAGATATGAAGAAGGCCGCCAAATGATCATCCGGGTTTTGCTTTCCATCTCCAAAGAATTTCGGAAAATTCTTTCTGGATCCCTTTGGCAGATCGTGCATAGGTGGAGCCAAGTTGAGAGGTCCAAAAGCCGCCCCCCATGGAACAGGTACAATTTGGTGCGCCATGTTAGCTTGAGCACGTCTCCTCCTTGTGTAGACTTGATAGACTTGTTGGATAATTCCAGCCGACGGATTATGCTGAATACGATCCGGATCTGGATGGGTGTGCACTCTCCTTCCTGGTGAAAGACTAGATCTGCGGCTTCTAACTTGAGGAGGATGATTGAAATTGAATTGCTCCTGCAGTCGGAAGAAATGATCCGTCCTTCCTTGCGCCTTTCACGGATCTGGTGAACGGACGTTCAGCCAGGTTGAGATTTGTATGGAAAACACTCTGATCTTCAACGAAAAGCTTTGATCTTCAAAGATAGTTGCCCCGGTGAGTCGCCAAAATCCCATTGGCTAGATTTTCTGCATAGCATCAAACCTAGGCAGTCATGAGATAAATCTCCCTCATTTAACCGGTGAGGCTCCCGTGTCAGATTTGTCAATAAAAATGTGTTTCTATCTATCAGGGGTTTTACTTTAACAACTTAGTTCATGAACCATAACTAAGAAGTTCTGCAGTAAAGCAAGTTGTAATTTTAAGAAAGGAAAATTACGAGGAAGAAGGAAGTAAAGGAATTACTGAGAGAAGAAATGAGGAAGATGTGCATCCCAATTAGTAGATTGCAGAGCTAATTGCATGCACATAGAAGAAACTCAAATAGATTTGAACACAATGAGAATTATAAAGCAAAGGCACTCTAGATCTAGATCTAAAATAACACAAAGTCTATTAAGAGATCTAAGATTTAGAAGCAAGAAACAAAATACACCGTGACACAAAGTTCTCAGAAACTCGCTTCTTTGTATTCCTCTGCAACAAGTGGCTCTCGGGGTTCAAAGACAAAGTCTAGAACACAAGATTGCTTCTTACAAATTCCGATCGATCATTAACCGAAGGTTCTTCTCCTACTTATAGAATGTAGGAGGGAAAGTACAAATAAGACTCAAATGAACTAAAGTATGAACAACAAGTAAAGATGACATTTGGCAATCATCCTCAACTAACTTCTTCTTAAGTGACACATGTATCACTTAACTAATGAAAAGGTTCCTCATGACTTCGAGTAATGGTTGAAACCAATAACTTAGAAGTTTACAATTCCATCAGGAACATAGAAAATAAGAAGAAAGAAATAGAAGAAGTCATGCCAGCTGTAACATCTACATCTTCTTCTTGTTCTGATATCTGATATACTTGTCGAACATATAGTTCAGCATCTTTCCATCTGTTTTAGCTACTGCTTCCTTTTCTGTCCTGAATTGCAGCAATCCTTCATTCAACACTTTGCTGCATGCTTCCACTTCTTCCAAACTTGGCCCAAATCTCGCAATGGCTGCCTGCAGTGTCACCAGCCTACTGATAGAGTTCATCGTGAAAGGCTTGGTGGCTTTATCAATCCTCTTTTGCACCATCAGAAGAGAACCCTCCGAGAGAATCATGCACCTCGTTAGAAACAATCCGCACGCATGAAGTAATACCTCCATCCACTCTTTCCTCGGTGAAAGAAATAACACTATCCTAAGCAAATACGATGTTCCGCTCTCTCAAGTGCCTGCATCCTCTTCGAAAAACTCTGCAGATCTCCAAACGGAAAGATCCGCAAATTCTAGCTGCTTCCCCTTCTCGACCGATCCATCAAGCACAATTTGCTCTGCAACAATACATCTCCTAAGAAGCTTGTTGATCTCGGCCAAAACACTCGGGTTACTCTCTGCAACTGTATTTATTCCTTTTATGCTTTCTATCAGTTGCTTTAGTTGATTTTCTGCATCGTTCATAACCTTTAGTAATTTTGGCACTTCTCCAAGTTGCACGAAGCTTGACGAATAATCGATCCTTCCATTCATCAATAGCCTTTACTTGATTGCTTGATCTTCCATTTCACGCATAAGATGATCACTCACTGTATTTTGAAATGGGTCAACGGGAAAGATTTAGCAACCTTGGCTATGATCTCACATAATTGAGATATTTGCTTCGTGAGCTCTTCTTTCTCCGCCTTTTCATTCATCAAGCCTAAGGAACAAAGCATCCAGCAATGTCTGCGTGTCCTGCTTCGATCCTTCAGTGGTAGCTTGACCGAGTGGTATTTTGGTCACTGTCACATCTTCTGCCGTGAGTTCCTCTTCTACCTTTCCTTCCGCCGGGATCGATATCTCAGCAAACTTCTCTCCCGAATCCTCGATGATCAACCTAGAAGTTGCTTTAGCAACTTTAGGCCTTCTGTCTCTTAACTCGCTCGATCTGAAGTAGGCTGCAAGTCATGTTCCTCTAAGTTCATCTCTATTCTTGCTTAGGAACCAAGCCGCAAGCTAACCATTCCGAGAAATTACTTCTCGGAGAATGAGAAGTTGCTGAGTGCGCTACTATTTCCCGCTCTGCATCCTCTCCATCAGAAAGTGCCACAGTATCATGGCTGCCATCCTCTGAGACGCCCAAGGACAAAGCTCTTTCGAACTCCGTCATCTGCAGCTTCAACACCTCCTCTGGAGCAGCGGCGAAAGTGGTGCGAGGAGAGAAGATGAACGTTGCTTTGGTTTCAATGAAGGCATGGAAACATCCCTGGCTCTTTGTGGTGCAATAGTTGGTGATCCACTAGGTACTGGAGAAGTCGGAGTCAAAGCTATGGTCGTAGAAGTGGTCTCCTCTTTCTCTTGAGATTTTCTGCGTACTTTCAACTTCTCGGACCTTCTGCTGCTCTCTCCTTCATGCTTTCGCTTGAGGGAATCTCCTGCGCCGAAGTTGCCCGTGATTTGATTCATCAATACTTCATCAAGGCAGTATCCCTTCGTTAGCAGCCAGCTCGAAGTACTCACCAACACAGCTCCGGATCTTTCTTCTATTGTGCTGCAGCCGCCATTGCTATCCTGTAGTAGAGCTTTATCTCCTCCCATTTGATGGTAAGTGTCAAGTACCACGTTCCCATCATCTTTAAGATCGCAGTATCGCTAGTCAAAGTCAAATACTTGCTTTGCTTGACGAAACTGCTGAAATCTTTCTTTCTGACCTCGTACTCACTTCTGCACTTCATCCAGAAATCTTCTAACGAAGGCACATGTGCGTACTCCTGGGAGATTGTCTTCCTGGCTATTCCAAATGGATCAAAATTAAGCCGTGCAGGGAAGAACTCTTGCTCATACTCGGACAACATTTGTGCTTCCATTCTTCGAGCTCTGTGAATGCCGATGCAATTGTAATATCCACGGTGAGTGGGGAAGTAGCCCGTAGACTTGTGCCGCTTCGACTGAAGGTCGTGTAACTCCACAAGTTGCCTGCTTAGCTCCATGGCAATCAATCTATCACTCGGGTACCTTGGCATCTTTGTTGGTTCACTCGAAAAGCTCGTAACCACGAGGTATGTGAAATCTGCAAGAAATTTGGATGAATATATCGCCAATCTTGGACACTCGCTTCCCATGCTTCCTTGCTTACTGTGAGTCTTCAAGTCTTTGTCTAACTGCAGATGAAATCGTAGAAGAAACCATCGTTGATCACTTTGAAGTCCTTCTCGCGCACGCAGTGCGATAGGTCAATGGGTAGCACTCGAAAATGGGATCCTTGGAAAGAATACCACATCTATCTAGCTTGGAAAAGACACCTGTGAAGTGCAAGCATATACCAAGTATGAAGTCATCTTGAAATTTGAAGGTACGCTTTACGTTCATGATTGCTCACCGATGTTGCTGCTAATAATTTCGACCAATGATTATAGAATCAACCTTGTTGATTTGATAGTCTGATGAAAGCATACATCCATGTCCAGGAAAGTGTAGGCATTCGCTTCACCATTCAACCCGCATAGCAATTTGACAATATCATCCGCCTCCCTGCACCAAATTGGATCGTGGAAGAGTTCTGGGAACTGGAAGGGGATCTAGGCTTCTTCATGAACCGGCTATTCATGATGCTCACACGATCGGCTCTATGCTTTTCCCACCTACTTTGTCAAGCATCGAATGCTAATAGAAGTCACCACCTTCAGATCTTTGGAATCTTCAAACAATAATCGAAGAATTCTGCATCCAAACGAATTATTGTCTTTCCCGCAACATCACGCACTGATCTAGATGAAGGATGATAGGATCTAGCACACTCCATCACAAACTCTGGCAATTGGGGCATGCATGGGAAAGCTGCTACTTACTCGAATAATTCCGCTACTTTTGACCGCACGCATGAGTGAAGTCTTTCCGGCTCTGGATCTCGTCAATCAAATCGGGAAAGAGGTTCGGGCCTAGATCCGTGTCTCCTATGTCCAAAGTTTGTGGCGATGCATGAATCCATCGTGCTCTCTTTTTCATCTCCTTTCGCCATAGCTTTATCAATCTTTGTCTGAATAATTCTTTTTCTTCTAATTTGGCCTGCTTTCTTCAATACTGGTGCAGATCTGGACAATTCTTCAGATTCGGAGGATATTTGCAATGTATTGGACATTGATAAATACTCCTTTTCTTTTATAAAGCACCTGTAATGAGTTCCTGCAATTTATTGAGACAAAATGGCCACCCGAGCATGAATAGTGAATTTAAATTATAAAAATCTGCACTTTTCAAGCCTGCTGCCCCAAAAAATGGTGTTTAATTTGCACATAAAGAGATCATGAATCCTTTCAATCAACACCTGAGCTCCTTTAACACCTGTGAAAACAATTGTGCAGACGAAGATGAACCTTTTCCAAAGCATGCGCCAAATCTGGAAGCTTTTAGCCTTTGTTAGCAATTTGTCTGTGCAAAATTCTTCCTTTAAAGGGGGCGCACTTTTTCTCCTTGCTGCAATTCTTTACCTGTGTGTTGAATAATAAATCCATATGGCTGCCCATGCTTATATAACCTTCACAATTCTATAATTAATAATTGCCCTAACAATTAAAGGCAATTAATTAATTAAAAATCATGCTTTCCTCTTTTAAAATTAGCATGTTTAAGGACAGCCATCCAATAAATTAAATTAATCCAATTTAATCCTCCACACAGCACTTAACTTTAGCCTCACAGTGTGCTTTGACCATAGCCACTGAAAATAGAAATTAATTCAATGATTTAATGCCTTAAAAATCATTAAATAATGCCCAAATGGGGAAGCACTTTTTCAAAGGAGAGGCGACCACTAAATAAATTAAATTTAATTAATTTAATTGCTCTATTTTAATCCTCCTTTGACTTTTCAACCTCCTCAAGCTTGGGCGCACTTTTTCCAAGGATAGAATTTACTAAAAATAATCAATTTAATTATTTTTATCCATCACCAAAGGGCGCACTTTTTGCACATGTAATTCTATTTTTAAGAATTTTCACCATAATGGGATTCTTTACCCTGCAAGGTAGGCACCACAATCCCATGATCCACTTAAGTGATTTGACTTTTGCGATATGGGATTCTTTACCCCGCAAGGTAGGCACTAAAATCCCATGATTTCACTTAAGTCACTTTCCTTTTATTATATCATGGGAATTTTCACCTGCTATGAGGTAGGTAATAAATTCCCACCTCTGACCTCTATTTTTCCCACTGCAGAAACTTAAGTGACTTTTATAACACGGAAAAGTACTGCCAGAGCGGTATACAATTCCCATCCCGCTCTGCGGCTTATATTTTCCCATCGCAGCTTAAATCCTTTGTTTTTCCAAAATCGCCCATCCATGCAGAGGCTTTCTGTCACGACTTCGCTTTTTCCCAGTGATCCGGACCTCGATGATGACTTCCTCCGGGCAAAATGTGCGTGTATGTTTTCCATTGCTCGAGGCCAAAAATCGGGCTTACCGCGAAGGAGTTGTTCAGAGAAATTTCACGAGAAAGCGAGCGGGACACCACAAAAACACGAAAAATTGCCAAAAGTTACAAATAAAGCCCAAAACTTAAAATAAGTTAAAATCCTTACAGTATATAGGAATAATAACATATTCGCTCATAACGGAGTTAAACGGAGCGAAATAGCCTCATACGGGGCTCAAAATAATTAAATACAAATTTCCCATGAGACAAATCCGGCAATGACGAGAATAAAACAATTTTGGGCATCGGGTATTTGGCGTAAAGGGCTAATATGGCTCTTTAGGATTATCTTCGCGTAATACAGAACTTTCGAGGCAATAAAAACAACAAATGACCCACTATTTTAAAAGTACGAAATTTTTTGAATTGGGTATCCATGATTTCTAGGGTGAAATCGAGTGACACCAAGTTTCTAGTCCCATTTTTAGTAATGAAGCATTCCATTATTTGATCATATTTTTCCACTTATCTACACATCCAAATATTATTTTTATAACTTTTACATCTAAGTCTTCATCTCCCCTTTTATATTTGTATTATCATTTCAATATTTAACATTAGTGAAATTTTTAATGCATTGTTATGATTATGCATGGTTAATTTTTAATTAATTAGATCATAATAATATCCTATAATGAACCCGTGCATCCTATATATAATTGTGTTCTTTCCATAATGCAATTTAATTAGTATGTAAAATTTTGGTGAACTCAACTTTTGAATCAAATGTATTGCTCAAACCCTAAGTAGCCCTAGGTTTTTATCTTTCTATTATTAATGTGTTATAACTCAAGACTTTTCCATTTTCTTATCACCATGGATAATGGATCATTATCATCATTTTTGTCTCAATAATAAGGGTTCCTTCTCATGCTCTAGTAATATCTAATATCCTTTTAATCAAGTCCATGTTCCTCCTTCATTTGAGGGTAGGGAACCATATGTTGATACTACTTACATTTATATACACTTTGAAAATAATGTCTCTCACTCTTATGAGCACACATATTCTACACCTCCTGCCTATAATTATAGTGGTTCACATTATACTTATTCTAGCACACTTCATCTCGAATCCCTTGCTCAGACTTTACACAATCATATTTTACAATAAAAAAGAGGCACATTTATGTTTTTTCATGTTAAATCTACCATTTCCACTATCCCACAACCCAAAAATCTATAATTACAAGATCCTCATCAATAATCTACACATTTTCCTTGTGAAACACATATATTGCGTAAGTAATTACTTGAATGCAATATGGTAGCTCTCCCTACCCCACTTAATGTAGATGTGAACATGCATCAAAATAAAATTGTTAATGTTAATGCTTATTATGATTATTACAGACGTGTTAGACATATAACTAATTGATGAATCAAGCTTCACCAATCTTGTTCCTTTATCTTAATAGTTGCATTTCTTATGAGCCTTCAATAAGATGTTCTCCGTATTTCTCTCATAGGTGATTGGGATGTGCAACAATAGTATTGTTTTATTAAGATTCTATAATAAACAATATTTCATGACTTGTTCCTAGATGAATGGGACGAGTAGTATCATATAAGTAGGAGTTTGTGAATACAGAATTTTCCCATATTTGTCTCTTGACAAGTGGGGAATGTAGTTAAATTTCATTTATATTTTAGTTGAGAATAAGTATCTTTATAAGAATAGTAAAGTAGTTATATATTATTTTAAGTATTGACTAAGTAAACTATGAGTGATTTACTATAAATGTAACACTCAATGATTGAAGAAGGAGAGAATTTTTGGTCATAAATTAGAAAATTGTTGTAATTTTAGAGAACTTATACAAGCTCAAGCTACCAAGCAATTGTTGCATTTCTTTTGTGATTAATATTTTTCCTCTTATAATAGAGGTGATATCCCGTCCTCTCAAGGAAGAGGACACCATTTAGTATTTATATTTTTATGTTAATTTATGTTAATTTTTATTTTTTATTTTCTTTCAATATTTATTTATTTTAATGTGTGTGTTTAAATGTTAACTGCAAGAGTAATCAAATCCCTAGAATAATAGCTACTTATGTTTCCTTCCTATAATTTCAATTATGCAAGTTTGATTTCATTACTTAGATTAAATCAAATGTAGATTTTTTTCCTAGTTTTCATTATCAACAAGTAGATTAGATTATGTTTCTTTCTTTAGTTAGAAAATAAATGTTAAGTGAAAAATCTTTAAGTTCCTTTTGCAGATAGCCTTTGGAAACCATCCCTATATTGAAAAATTATTAAATTAAATAGAGAGAATTACAACAACCCTCACCATTTATGGCACCGTTGTCGAGAGATCATGGTGTTATTAGGAACTTTTATTCATAAACTTGTTTTTATGAAGATACAAAATACAAGTTTTTTTATAAAATTATTTTGTGACAAAAAATGACATTTTATATCATAGAGAGAAATTGGAATCTATATGTGATCTATCATGATTCATAGTGTCAAGCTAGAGAGAAAAAAACTAATTGTTCTTTAAGAATAGTTTTAAAATCAAGCTTGATTAAATTAAGTTATTAGTGTAGAAATAAATATGGGAAAATTTTAATTAACCTTATTTACAAAAATCCCCAATAAAAATGGGTAAAACCTCATTATAATTGGTCCATAAGTGTTAAAATTTAGAAATTTGTGTTAAAAATCCCAAAAATGGTCAAATCTGATTTTAAAATGGTCTATATTCTTAATATTTGGAAGGATAATCGATTAAACTTTAATATATTTTTATATGGAAGATATATCTCTAAGTATAAATTCATATCCAAGCGGAATTAGGTCATTTTAATATCAAACGAAAAGGTTATTCCTAAAATAGTGATTATTGTTCTAGAATAAGCAAGGTAAAAATTAGACTTAGAGTGATTGTATCTTAATATATTTGTCATAGTAAATGAAATTAATTTAAAACCTATTTATATGGGAGATATTCATATCCAAGTGGAATTAGGTCATTTTGATATCAAACGAAAACGTTATGCTCAAAAAATTGAGTACTTGTCTAGATAAAAATTGTAAAAAAATAGTGTTAAAACTATCTTTTAGTAGATTTGACATAGTAAATGAAATTTTTTAAAAATTATTTTATGGATGATAGGATTTAATGAATCTAGTTTTGAAAATATTTTAAATCATTTCATTTTGATAAAGTATGAGTGAGATACAAACAAAATATTATTTGTCGGCCATAATCATCTAGAAGAAAAAAAGGCAAATTAATAACATTTTATAAATTTAAAGCATTATGGATCATTGAATATAATTGAATTTTCATCATATAGCTTGTTTATATTATCATTGAAAGTAAATTTTTAGCATAATCTATTGTGATGGTCAACAAGTGACTTGTCAAGAATTACAACCAATAATTAAGTTGTATATTGTGCTCCATTAGAATATATTTTACATGTAATTTTTTTCAATCATTTAATAAATCTATATATAGTAATGCATTTATAGTTTTGATATTATGATATAGTTTTTGTTGAGAATAACTAACTCAATCAACTTATAAGTAAATAAGTATTCAAAAGAGAAATATGTATATTATAACCAAAAAAACTAGTATCTAGTTCTATTTCTTATATTGCTTAGTCATTACATGTTGTTAGTAACCCATATAATATGGTGAAGTAGAATAGAAACCATATGGGAATTTGGTGATATTCTTCTTTTAGTTTTATAAGTCAAATTACAAAATAAGCGCAATTGTTTTTACATATCATAGTTAGAGTTCAACAAAATCAATTATACAAGGATTGATGAAATTTACCGATATTTTACACAATAATCATGATCTATAAGGTTTTTACATTGATTTTTTAGAAGTTGTATGAGATATAATTTATATGAGTAGTATGATTTGAACTAACTCTTTGTCTTTCCTTGATAATGTTCCAAATAATCATTTATTATTTGCATATTTCTCATTGACTCTCATATACATCTTACACCCCTCATTTACCATTGTATATACTAGCTATATCACCACTTCAAATCAACCTCACCTTTAGTATATCCATTTTCACTCATTTTCAATTGTTTCACATCCACTTCCTAATCAATAAAAGAAAATCAAACTTAGAATCATGCATGATCATGGATATGCAAGTTAGAAAATGGTTTTCATTATGGTTATAAATGTAATCGATCTTCTATTCAAAGATAGCAACACAATTAAATAATTTGTTAGTAACCTAATGAGACTATTGGAGTATTGTCCAAGAATGCACCATTTCATCGAATGTGAGACAAAAAAATGCATAAGGTTATTTAAAGTAGATAAAATCATAATAAGAGAATTATTTCACAATATTGGAATCAATCCATCCAACACTTTGCTTGAATAAATCATAAAGGAAGATGTACGAATAGGAGAGTGAATGTGTAACTCCTCCATAAATAGTGGACAAAGAGCCCAAAATATAAATGTAACTCTCACAATTGGCATAGTCAGTCAAAGAGTAATTCCCACTTAGCTAACAATGATAACCATGTGTAACTCCTAGGACTAACTCTAAGTGTATTTGTTTAACTGTAAATTAGATTTCTAGGTCAATATAAACACTAAATTTTTAATCTAACAAGGATGATACAATATAAACACTAAATTAGATTTATGCTCAGATCAGATAATAAATATTATAACATTCCACCTAACCTAACATGCGATTGAGTGTAAAAAAAGAGGTATAAAAGGGAACTTACCTTGCCACATCGATTTCTAAAAAGAAATAGGGAGAATTGAACTTGGGAAACCCTCACAAACTAGGATAGCTTTGGAAATATTCTTGGGCCAAGACCATAAAACACAGTTAGGAATGTACCACATGGTCTAAGACCTTATTTATAGTATTGTACCTACTCTAAGTTAGCTTCAAAATTTTTGTTTTGCTCTCCTTCATGGATTTTCTTGTCATTGTCAAACCCTATTTGTCACACGTGCTTTGAAACTCTCTGTGTGAACTGATCATTATCTCAAACCTTGGTCATGGATGAAGATTCCTATAAACCAAACATTATAAGGGTTTTGGGGACCTCATGCACCACCTACATTATTACTAATCCAAATAGGCCTCAAACCACATCTTTGTTATCTAGCTAACATGTGATATCTAAATAGATCGATCAAATTTGGAAAATGCTTTGACCATGCTTACTTTGACTAGGATCTTGCTAAAACACTTAGAGAGGGGATGTTTGGATGCTTGTAGATTAGAGATATGGCTACTTTGACTTATTTTATATCTTCATACCTAATGTGGGTGCTTCCCTAATGAATATAGATGTGTAATTCCAATATTTAGAGAGATTTGGATGCCTTTTGCACTTGTATGAAGTGAGTTATCTAGTGTATTGCATTTATAAGTTCCAAGTTAGCAAATAAGGTAGTGTTTACTTACTTAAATAGGGTTATGTAAATGATTTATCTAAGAAAGGATGACCTAGAGTTAATATAAGACATAACGAAATATTTGAAATTGAAAGTGTAGTTGGAAGACATGTCGGTCTAAGACTATAGAAAGAGGTAATATATGGTATGGTCATGACCAGATTGTATAGTCTGGGTGGAGAGGGGAATGATTAAGACTTGTACTAAAAATTCCATTACAACTTATATCTTTTTGCCACTATTGTCTATAAGGACATTATTCCTATACATTATTGTGCTGGAGTTGGGCACTAGTGTCATTTGAGCTTATTTGTCAAATTTATTAAGTTTATCATAATTCCCCTTTCTAGTTTGGCCTTTTAATGTGAAATTTATCTCATGGAAATATATACAAACAAGTATACTATTCTCATTTTCTTGTTATAGATATTATTTGGTTAGTGCTCACATGGTTGAGCTAATTTAGAAAATAAAATGTAATATTATTATGAGTTGTAAACTCATTAATAATAATATAGTTAGTGTGTGAGTGAAATAATATTGTAAATAATATGTGAAGTTGTGATAAACAACTCACAGATAGATTGGTAGGTTGGAGAGAATAATGGGATGAGTGTGAGAAAATAAAGGTGGAGAGATGGGTGGAAGGTTGAGAGATTTTTGGAATTCATGGTAAGGTTTGACTCCTTCATATTAGGATCACCTTATATTATTTATATGTAACTCCCCCTACCTCACCCCCTCTCTTTCGAGAGATCCCCTATGAATTCAAGTGAGTCTTACTTTGTATTCGTCTTAATGTTTATTTACATTAGTTGAGCTTGTGTTCGGATCCTCCAATTTTTAACACTGGTATCAAAGCGATTATGCTCATGTACTATGGCTCACGTATGTGGTGTGTAATGTAGCTAATTTTTTGGAGTAGTGCATTGGACGTGGCAAGTAGTTATGGTATATCTTTTTACATGTGTGCATTCACCATTTATCCACAACCCACATTTACAAGAAGATCATGATCAATTTTATTCTATATTACGGTATCATCATACCTACACATTATTTCTCCATTAAGGTACTATTAGAGTTTGATGTTTAAAGCGTTAAATTTTTCTATATTTACAATAGGAAGATTCAGATCATGCATGTCATTCCTTCATTTTATGATTTTGATATCTCTGCAATATTTACATTCCATGTACAGTCTCCTTTGTTATGCACTTCTAGCTAATAATATCTTCTACCAACATTTACTTTGGATCGATTTATTTATTCACATTCGTAAGGATCACGAGATCTATAACCATGGAAAATTCAAGTCATTCCTTGGCATTGTCTAACTCAAGATCACTTTGTGAAAAATAATTGATTTTTTATATTTGATACTCTCATCATAAATTGTGCAGCCCAACACAACCCTTCATGGCCTATATAACCATGTGTATGTTGTCTTTGTCACATGCTCCTATACATTGTACAGTTTGGTTCATTTGTGATTATATATGTTTTTAGTATATCATGATGTTTTGTTCGACTTGGTTCATTTGTTATTATTTATGTTTTTAGTATATCATGATGTTTTGTGTGAACAAGTCTTTAGATTGATTAAATTTTAAGTTTATTCAAAGTTGTATTTTTAAAATTTTATTATGCCGATGGCATACCCCCTATGGGAAAGGTCTCTCTCGATCGTTCACAACACTCGGCCTAAATTTGATGGCTTTGACAAGCATTTTGACATTTTCACCTTGTTAAAGTTGTTTTTAGCTTCCTTTTTATTAGCGGTTGCATTCGAAAGCACCCAAAACTTTACAAAGAAAGTTGCATGACTAACTAAGGAAGGCTAACACCATTGCCACCTCTAGTCAAGGCTCTAAGTCTACGAGTGTAACACTAAAGATAAGATCTTAATGAAATACTTAACTAACATGAATATAATTCAAAATCTAACTAATCATGCCTATTAATATGTTCAATTACCTAACATGGGCCTAAATAGACCTAAGAGGGCAATCAAATGGGTATGGTTGCTACTCCAAACAAGGTGAAATGGCCTCTCCAAATGACTACATGCTCATTTTGGATATCCATCTACTAACCCCATTGAAGACTTTAGGCAAGGATTGAGCTTGGCTATAAATCATATTTATTATATGAGATACAAATCAAATCATGGTGTAAAGTCTCAAGGTATGAGTTGAAACCTTTTTATAGTTTTCCTTTTGTGGAAAAATTATATTTTGGTGCATGTGGGACTAAAATCCCAAATTAAATTAGAATTTTTAATCATGATTAAGCTTTGTTAATCATAATTAGTGAATTAACAAGTGATTAAGATGTGGAGCCTTAATCAACCACTTAGGGTCAACTAAGAGGCTAGGATAAGATTTTGAAGCTTGTTGAGACATTGTGGAGGAAAGTGGGGTGATTTTGAGTGGTTGGAAGAGGGGTTTGAGCCAATAGTAGGGTATATTGACCAAAACAAGGGCAAAATAGGCTTAATTAGCTAATAAATGCTAATTGTTTGTTTTGAAGAGGATTTTGACTTACGATTCATCATAAAGTGGCATCTGAATGTGAAAGAGATTAGGCAATCAACAATGTGTTGTTAATTGGCCAAAGTGGCAAGAAACATTAGTTAATTAGCAGAAATCACTAATTATAACGGAATTGGTAAGAATGATGGTTGATTTGTGTGCATTTGGAAATAAGATTGCGAAAGCAGAATTTAGGTGTCTACATTTTCCCCTATTTGAGGTGAAGTAAGTGACTTCTCTTCAAATATAGTAAACAAGCATAAACAGGTAAATTTTTGAAGAAAAATTAGTAGAATGAAGGATGCCCCCTCAAGTGTCGATGGGGTGATAGAAGAAGTCAATCGACGATCAAAAAAATGATTGAAATGGATAGAACAGTGTGAAACCCTTAGTTAATTAGAAGAAAAAAGGATAGGGATAAACATGGTTTTTTATTTCCCCAGGTGATTTGGAAGAAAAATTAGTAGTGATAATAAATGATAATGGAGAGGAAATGATAATGCAAAATATAGGACAAGCCCAATCTTTGCATCCAACCATTCAATAATAAACTTTGTTGTATCATTTTTCTCCTAGATCTACATCATCAACCTTTATTAAATTAAAAAAAAGTGTAAATAGCATGAAAAGCTATATTACGAACAATTTTTTACTGTTAAAAATATGTAACTCTATGCAACATACATTATGCAATGCAATACGAGAAAGTAAAATGATGTTTAACTCTATGCAATGCAATATGAGAAAGTAAAATGATGCTTAACTCCGTGCAACATACAGAATGCAATGTAATATGAGAGATTAAACTAGCTAACCTAATACGAAACAAGTACAATCACACATACTCAAACAAACAATGTTCAAGATAGTTGCACTAATGTTTTTGTTATCAAGCTTTAGTTCATGAATGTTCGTGTTGTAACAACAAGGGTTAAAAATGGTTCCCAAGCAAGGATACATGTGAGGGGAATAATAGAGGACATAAGTAGTCCCATGGAAATCATTCGTGCACTATGACACAGTCTCTGGAAACTCATTGTTACACGGGAGTACCGACATAGTAAGCAAGCCAACTTTGTTAATGGAGGTAGATCACGATGATCAGTCAAGTCATTTGAGATAAGAACGAACAAGAACTTAAGAAAGATGTTTTTGTAGGACAAATTTCAATGTTCAAGGACAATGCATTTAATACAAGCTTCAACTGTGTGCATGTCGTTTACCAATTTTTGAAAAAAATAATTTTTGCAATTTTTGGATTTTTAATGATTTTACCAATTTTTGGATTTTTTTTTTTTAAATTAGTGGAGCATGAGCATGCATGTGTTGGTGCACAAAGGAATGTGCCTATGATTTTTTTTTTTTTTTTTTTAGTGCAGTGTGAGCACGCATGTGTTGTGTTAGTGCATAAAAGCAAGTGCATATGCAAATATTCTCTTTTTTTTTTTTTAGTTTTTCCAGTGGAGCGTGAGCACGCATGTGTTGGTGCACAAGTGTGTGTGTGCACTACACACAAAAGAGTTTTCCTAAGGCGAGGGTTTTTTAGGAGAAAGGAGAAAGCACCTACGCACTAAGGAGTGTGTGGGTACAAGTAAAGAGTGTGTTGGCGCAATGGGTATGCATGTGCACTATGGGGTGTACTGGTGCACTCAGGGATGCGCCCATGCACAAAATACAATTTTAAAATGTTTTTAGAAGAAAATGAATATTTCTAGAAACCCTGGATGGTAAAAATAGATGAATTATAAGAAAAATAGAAGAAAGTGATGATATAATAGAAAAAAATATGGTAAAATAGAAGAATAAGATCATAATAAATGACATGATTGACCTTGCAGATATATTGTTTTGAATTTTTGAAACATATTTGAATGTTTTAATTTTTGAAACATATCTGAATGTTTTTAATTTTTAGAATTTTTGAAGCTATGTACGAGATGGGATGTACTGAAGGCAGAATGTCATGCGTATGCACAAGAAAGTAAAGATGCAAAATTTCCCCCTGTGTTAGATGGGAATGTACAAAGGAAAACTCTTCATGCACAAAATTTGGATCAAGGCCAATATAGATAGGTTCAACCTGATGATGAACTTAAAACCAATGATGTGTTAGGAAGGAGCAAGGATGCCCCCAACGTAAGTTGGCCAAGAAGCACATGATAGAATGAAGTGGAAGATTGTTTTTGTGAAGGGGACAAAGGTTCTGAAAACATGGAAAAAAGGAAATCTTATACACATGGATGTTCTGAATGAAGTAGAAGAATGATGTGAATGTATGTAGCTTAGAAGCCTTGCGATGAAGAAGTGATTAGCCCAAGGCACAAATCATGAGACAAGATACAAACTAGAGTAAGAGTCTGAACAAGGTCCAAAAAAAGACACTTAGTAACATACTAATCGTGTTTACTCATCGAGATCCAGTGTGTGAACGTGGAAATTTATTACCTCTTGGAGGGAATATTTGATAGACAACAAGTGAAGATACCCTAGCCAATGTGTAGGAATTATTTATATTTCAGAGTTGTTTTTCTTAATGGGTTGTGGAAGGAGAGTCGTACATTGCTCTACTTCTAAATTTGGACATCCATAGCCATGACAATGAGAGATGCATTTGATTCTAATCACAAAATTTCTCTACTACCAGTCAAGCATCCATAGCCCCGGTAGAGATTATTGGAAATACCCCAAGAGAGAGTTATATATCAATTTGCTTTTTCTTTTAGCTTTGGCTTTTTGATTTGATTGATTTTGTTTTTCTTTCTGAAAGTTTATTTCAGATCTCTTGTTTGACAAGGGGTTAAGAACCACTAATGGCTTGATGGAAGGAGGTGGAAGTGCTTTGTGATGATGACATTGGCTAGTGTCAACAAATATGTCCAAAATTTCTTCACAACAAGTTTTTAGATGTTGATTGTGATAAGATCTCTATGAGGTTAGTCGTTCTTTTATTTACCAAGGTGATAAAAGACCAAGGCCAAATGGATACCATAGAGATAAATGTCACAAAATGTGTGTGAATAGGCTAACCAAAATATCACCAAAGGGATGAAAATGGTAGGAAGACTTGCAGAAGAAGAGAAAGAAAGGGAAGAAAGAACATCCATGTGTATGCAATACCTGATTGCAATGTGTGTTCATTTACCTTTGATTTTTTTGAAATGTTTTCATTTTTTTTTTTTACATTTTTTGAAAAGGTGAGACCAACAAGGTCACTTGGCGTGATAAGATCCAACAACAATGTTAGTGATTTCCTTGATAAGGAAGACTAGGCATGTTTGTTTATCAAGAGTCATATTATCCCCAATCTCAATGATCGTGGTGAGCTCATACTCAATAGATGACTATGTTTTATCGTGAAATGTGGATGTTGCATGCGGGAGCTTGAGGTCCCTATCCATAGGTTTCGAACTTTGCGTCATACTTGATGGGTGCATTGATGTGCATTTTTGAATTGTGGTTGATTCTAAACTTTAAGATCATTTAAATTGTTGTGAGCTTTGGATCTCTTGGACTTTTTGAGCTTAGTCGATGAAGGAATCATTTTGGTTTCCTATAAGCTATTATGTGACTTGTCTGATCCCGAGAAGTGGGAGAAGAAAGTGGATGAATAAAATTGATGTGAGAAATGATGGTGGGCTGGCCATAATCATTGATAGAAGGAAAATGTGATGGACGTAAAGGATACGGTCCAAGAATTGAAGAGGATGGACTACCAGGAGGTGTCCCATAAACTGAAGATAAAGGACTACCAGGATGTGGCCCTAGGATTGAAGATGAGGGACTACCTAGAGGTGTCCCATATATAGAAGATGATGGGCTACTAGGATGTGGCCCAAGAATCAAATATGAGGGACTTCTAAGACATGCCCCCAGTATAGATGAAGATGGGATACCCGGAGGTGAGCCACATATAGAATAAAATGGGCTACCAAGAGGTGAGCCACACCTAGATGATGAAGGGATACTTGGAGGTGCCCCACATATAGAAGCAGATAATGGGCTACTAGGTGGTGACCCAAGGTGAGAAGAAAATGGGATACCAAAAGGTGAGCCATAAATAGATGATGAAGGGCAACTTGGAGGTGCCCCACATATAGAAGCAGACGATGGGCTACCAGGTGGTGACCCAAGGTGAGATTGTGATTGAGGAATCATGCTATGCAAAGAAGGATGTGAAGAAAAGATAGGATCTTCCTCAATGGTCTTAGGATCTTCCTTAGTATTCTGAAAAAAGGAATCAATTTCTTCTTCCCAATACGTAAGTGTATCAAAGTCAAGATTAAATCCTTGATTGTAATCCTCTAGGGAATGCCATCGTGTAACCCTAGGAATTTTGTGATCATCTCTTCATCTCGAGATGAATAGATTAGTAGGGGTATTTGTTCTTTGACCATAAGAGGTTGAATAGAAGAAATGGTTCCAACTGGTGTGGAAGATTGAGAAGATGATGACTCAAGAGATGAAGTAGATTTGGATCGAGATGTCTTGAGTAGAAGAAGATGTAGATTTAGAACTGATTGGCATAGGTTTTCCTAGAAGATGGCATATTGTCGAGAAATAATGAGGATCACGTAGAAAATCAACATATGATTGTGACATAGGAGTTGTTTGAGGTGTTTGCAACGTATGCATCGACTTAGATGATTTCGACATGGGATTTGAATTTGATGATTGAAACATGGTATTTGAATTGAAAGATGATTGTGACAGGGGAGTTGATTTAGAAGGATTTGGATTCACCTAGATCTTAAATGGAGGAAGAGGTTGTCAAAGCGGTGAATAAGGGAGGTCCTGTAAAGCAAGGGAGGACCATGGCTCAAGAACCAAATTAGATGTTTGATTGATGGATCTTGGAGCCATATGGATCTTCAAAGGAGGAAGATGTCATTTAGGTGATTGATAAGGGGAGTCCTGCAAAGAAAGGGAGGACCGTGGCTCAAGAACCAAATTAGATGTTTGATTAGTGAGACTTGGGCCCGCACGGATCTTCAAAGGAGGAAGATGTCATTTAGGTGACTGATAAGGGAGACCTATGAATAAAGGGAGGACTACGACTTAATATTTGAATGCATTGAATAAATATGATGATGATTTTCAAAATATTGAGGTGAATCTGAAGAATCAAAATAATAGTTTGGATCGGAGTATGAAGAAGAGTGGGGAACCTGGATGATAATTTAGATCAGAAGCATCAAAACCATACCACCAACTATGAGATGAAGGTGGGGAATAGGGTACCCGAGCGGGTTCTATAACGTGAAGAACTAAACAAGTCTTAGCCATGATGGGCATCCTTTGATGGGAATTTTGAAACTTTGATTCCTTAGTGTCATACGTATAAGGAACCTCACGATATTTGGCCATTGTTGGCATTTGTGGGATACAAATGTCTAGACTAAGATAGTACGATTGAAATCCTTCAATTAGAAGGAAGTTTCGTGTCGATTTGGGCAAAGCACAACGGAAACAAGCTAGACATTTGGCAAATATAATCCCTAGGAAAAACCAAGTGGTGTAACGACGCTATGTTGTCACAAAAAAAGGTGACTATAAAATAGCCACGAATGTAATAGTTCAATCTAAACCCAAGCAAGATAAAGAATAAATAATTATCTACTCTAACAAGATAATATATGACACAAGATTTCTAAGACAATACAATGACGTCTAATACTCAAATTCAGTCACACCAAAAAGTTTACTCCTATGATTTTTCAAGATAGGTTTGAAACAAATAGTGACAACACAATATCACCAATTAGGCCAAGTTTGAAACAAACAAGACCTAAATGATAAGAAAGTGTTGACATGATCCTCTAACAAGGTATACTACAAATCAGTTTCTAAACACTAACAAAGTCTAAGTCTTGTAAAATGGACGATACAAATGTGAGCAGACATAACAATGCTATTTGGACACGTAATCAAGATTTGCAAGAAAGCAAGATTTTAGTATCAAAATGGCGTTATAGTGATGCTAACAAAGTAACCTCAACACTCACAAAACTCAAGACAAGGCTAGGATGTAAAAACTATGCCTAAGTATATCAAGGAATTACTATGCGTGCGAGCAACATAACAATACAATCTAGATATTTAGGCCAAGTTTCACAATGGAAACAAGATGTAAATATCACAATTGTATGGCTATAATGCGGGCAACATAACAAATCAAAATAATTCAGTGATAAGACAACCTAACTACAATGATAGTAAGTCTCAATATGGGTTTTGAGACAAGAGGGGCTACTAGAACTTGATGACGTACCATTCACACTTTCAACTCTTGCATTCCAACATTACAACTTGGTCATGTAAGAAGACTACAAAAGTGGTGGACACAATTATTTCTAGTAGGTATCTATATATGTTTTTTTCTTTTGTCCCAAAATGGGCAACAAGAAAACAAAGGTGTAAACCAAGTGGTGTTGAAAAATACTTGGTGTAACTTTGGCAAAATTTTGCCTTGTCTTAGGACAAGTGAAAAACTAGGTCAAAGTAACACTAAATACATTATGTGATTAAATGTCACAAGGTTTCAATTTTAAGAGATTCTTTCCCTTATTCAAAAAACAAGATTTTGAATCCAACAAATTTGTCACTTTGTGAGAGCTCTCAAGTATAATAACTAAGACAAAGTTGGCTCCAACCTGGAAAGCTTTCTTAGGGGTTCTCTCTCTACGTGTCACAAGTTTACTTCTGTGAACTCGGTTTGCCAAGGTTTCCCAAGGATTATCCCGATTTACCTTACCCCCTTCAAATACGATGAGCAACTAGTGCGTTTAGTCATATTATCACTAGGGTCGTAATTGAAATAAATTTGACTCTAATATTTTAAGGCATACTAGTCAATTTGGTAGTGTGGAGCACTTTCCTATTTCGTTCACAAGGTTCCCTCTTGCATGAAATACTTTAGGGTTCCTAGGACCACCCCCATTTTTGTAGCTTAAGGCTTATGCCAAAGGGGTTATGTCCTAGTTTAAAGCGGACAAGTTGTAGCTCTTAACCAAACCTGCCAATACGGTGTTTTGAATTTGTGTGTTGGTGTGTTTTTATCTTTTGGATTAAGAAATTTGGTTTAGACCATCGTTGGCAAACCTAAAACACATGTGAATGTTAGAATTTGGTTTAAAGAGAGCCCTTCTTTCTTTGACAAGTGTTTTAGGTCCTTCACACAAATGGTTAGTAGTTCAAAAAGATTCACAATATCATAGAAATATAGCAATGAAAAGACTTGTAAATCAACTAGCTACCATCAAAATTTGCAAAAACAAGGTTTATTCCCAATTAATCCAAGTGCTTCTTAATGAAAGACTAAAATTACTTTTGGTTCCCAAGATCACACTAGGTGCAAGGGAAGAGCATACACAAATTTTAGCCTTGATTATTTATCAAGTGAAAAATATCTTAAACTAAAAGATCAAGTACATGTCAAAAATGAAAATTTATTCCCTTAAGCACAAAATGAATGATGATTGTTCCTACTTACTCCCAAGAAGCAAAAAGTGGTTTAGAGGTGCTTTTGATTCTCAAGATCACACTAGGTGCAAGAGAAGAGCATACACAACCCTATTCCAAACTCAAACAAAGTATGAAAACATAATCACTCATCAAACCCTAAGTCAATTTAATCAAAAATCCCTTATCAAATCCTAAGGCAATTTTGTTAGGAATATTGCTCTAAAATCTAAAAATTGACAAAAATAGAAACTAAAAACCTTTTAAAAATGATAGAGATCCTAAAATAAAAAATTGAAAATTTGAAGTTTAAGAAAATTTTACCTTAGTGCACAGGCGCACTCTTTAGTGCATGGGCACACTCTGTAGAGCATGGGCACACCCAATAGTGCACAAGCACACACAATATTGCATAGGCATGTCCTCTATTAATTTTACATAGTTAATGGTGCACAAGTGCGTCTAGTGAGGCGTAGGCACACCGAGTGATGCAAAGGCGCGAGTTACACTTAGAGGCAAAAATCCAATATCGCACACATGGGCACATGTTTTGTTGCACATGCACACTTTTTGTTACACAGGTGCACGTTTTTTTACATAGGTGCAAGCCACAAAAATGTAGTGTTGCACAAGCACACACAGTGAGTGCATAAGGCGCACCCTTTCCTGTAGATGCTCAAAATCCAATTTTTGAAAAGAATTTCTTGAAAAAGATCAAAACTTTGGCATTTTGAGGAAATTTTAACAGGCTTCACCTCCTTATATCCTGCAAAGAACTTGAAAACAAAACTTATACTACTAATCTAGTTGAAACAACTACCTAGTTTGAAAATTGATCCACAAAATGAAAATGTATTCCTTTAAGCATATAAATGAATGATGATTGTTCCTACTTACTCCAAATAAGAAAAAACGGTTTAGAGGTGCTTTTTATTCTCAATATCACATAAGGTGCAATGGAAGAGCATACACAACCCTATTCCAAAGTCATACAAAGCATGAAACAAAATCACTCATCAAACCCTAAGTTAACTTGTTAGAAAATGACTAGTTTTCTAAAAATGAAAACCCTAAATTTTTGGTAACTCTACAACCCAAATTTATGTTACCATTGTGTATTTCACTTCAATACCTTTCCAACACAAAAAAATGGATTCATTTCGAGGTTGGGAGAAAAAGTTATGGCCTCTAGAAGATAGGTTATGCACTCAGTGTAGCACAGCGCACTCAGTAGTGCACATGCGCATGTTTTGTTACAAAGGTGCACCCAAAGAGTGCACATGCACATGTTTTGTCGCACAGAACACCCAATAGTACAGGCGCACTCTTTGTGCAGCACATGCACACCCTTTATTGCACAGCGCACCCTTTCTTGTAGATTCTCAAAATATGAGTTTGAAGAGGATTTCTTGAAAAAGATCAAAACTTTGGCATTTTGAGGAGATTTTGATAGGGCTTCACCTCCTTATATCCTACAAAGAACATGAAAACACAACTTCTACTACTAATCTAGTTGAAACAACTACCTATCTTGAAAATTGATCTACAAAACTTTGAAAATTACTCTAAAACTTTGAAATTAATCTAAAAAGCTTGAGAAACTAATCTAAAAATCTTGAAAGTACTCTAGAAAGCTTGAATTTAAACTAGAAAACTTGAAATTAATCTAGGAAACTTGAAACTAAGCTAGAAAACTTGAAATGAAAAACTTTGAAACTAAGTTAAAAAGCTTTAAAAATTGAATGCAATGGGGTATGGTCCCACCAGTGTGCTAAATGAAAACACCCTAAACTTTACAAAGAAAATTACATGACTAACTAAGGAAGGCTAACACCATTCCACCTCTAGTCAAGGCTCTAAGTCTAGGAGTGTAACACTAAAGATAAGAGCTTAATGGAATGCTTAACTAACATGAATATAATTCAAAATCTAACTAATCATGCCTACTAATATGTTCAATTACCTAACATGGGCCTAAATAGACCTAAGAGGGAAATCAAATGGGTATGGTTACTACTCCAAACAAGGTGAAATGGCCTCTCCAAATGACTACATGGTCATTTTGGATATCCATCTACTAACCCCATTGAAGACTTTAGGAAAGGATTGAGCTTGGCTATAAATCATATTTATTATATGAGATGCAAATCAAAGCATGGTGTAAAGTATTAAGGTATGAGGTGAACCCTTTTTATAGTTTTCCTTTTGGGGAAAACTTGTATTTTGGTGCATGTGGGACTAAAATCCCAAATTAGATTAGAATTTTTAATCATGATTAAGCTTTGTTAATCATAATTATTGAATTAACAAGTGATTAAGATGTGGGAGCCTTAATCAACCACTTAGGGTCAACTAAGAGACTAGGATAAGATTTTGAAGCTTGTTGAGACATTGTGGAGGAAAGTGGGGTGATTTTGAGTGGTTGGAAGAGGGGTTTGAGCCAATAGTAGGGTATATTGACCAAAAAAAGGGAAAATAGGCTTAATTAGCTAATAAATGCTAATTGTTTGTTTTGAAGAGGATTTTGACTTACGATTCATCATAAAGTGGCATCCTGAATGTGAAAGAGATTAAGCAATCAAAAATGTGTTGTTAATTGGCCAAAGTGGCAAGAAATGTTAGTTAATTAGCGAAAATCACTAATTCTAACAGAATTGGTAAGAATGATGGTTGATTTGTGTGCATTTGGAAATAAGATAGCGAAAGCGGAACTTAGGTGCTATAGCATGTTTGGGCAAAGTGACATTTCGTATTTAGGTTTTTGTTGTTGTGGATATTGTAGAGGGTGCCGAGAGCAACCTCTAGAGAAGGAAAAATGAAAAAGAGAATCAATTTGAAAGAATTTGGGATTCCATTAAATCAAGTGACTCCAAGGGTGTCGTCCAATATGTATTTTTGCCCTGATGGTCCTGGATATTGAGCATTCCATTGGCTTGTTTACTTCCTAGTGCAAGACATCATAACATTCTTGCTTGAGTAAGTTCATTTTCTTCCCCACATCCTCACCTTTGGGCATATATGTTTATACATTTTGTTATGTCTGGTGTTTTGCATTTTAATACTTTTGAGAAATTATTATGTCACATATACATATGAATATTATATTATGCGCCTTTGAAATGGGTGTAGATGTTTTTATTAGATGTCAAGGTCGGGGTTGTAATTTTCCATATGGTTATTTTAAAACCCGAACCCTTTTGTTCCTCCCATTTAATATTATTTCAGCTAGGGTTGCATTATTCATCATATTTTTAAAAGAAAATTTGGGTTGCATTAAACGGCTATGACAAGTGGGTTTCTTATTAATTGGTGTGGTGAAGGGAAGACTTGCTCTAGAATGTTGCAAATAAAAATAGCGGTAATATTATTGTAGTAAAATTAGAGTGGGGGTATCATTTTAAGTAAGGTATTTATTAGTGTAATCAAAAACCCCAAATGATTGTTGATATTTTGATAATGGCCAACGTTAGTCATGGAAACTTGTGCTTACATTCGTAACCATGCATTACTTGTGTAATTAGCAAGATCATAGCGCATTAGAGTGGGGTATCATTTTAAGTAAGGTATTTTTAGTGTAATCGAAACCTTAAACAATTGTTAGATATTTTGATAATGGCCAACCTTAGTAATGGAAACTTGTGCTTACATTCGTAACCATGCATTACTTGTGCAATTAGAAAGACTACCATAGTGAATTATACATTGTAGATTCATATTTTAAAGTAGAAGAATCCAATCAATCTCTAACCTTCGATTAAAATGGATTGTTGGAGAATCTAACAAGTGTTTTTTTAATTTTTATTTTCATATAGGATCATCAAAGAAGATTAAGCTAGACTGGGAAAATCAAATAAAGATTATCCATGGTGCTACAAAAAGATTACCATATCTTCATCATGATCAGAACTCCACACATTGTTCACAAGGATGTGAAAACTTCTAACATTATTTTTATGATAGTTTTGAAGCACATTTGTCAAACTTTGGCATTTCCAAGTGTATTTCCTTGGCCAAAACACACAACTCTACCTATGTTCGGGTACCATTGGTTACATTGACCCTGAAATGCAAGAACAATAAGGCTTAATGAGAAATACAATGTATACAATCATGGAATTGTTCTTGGAATCACAGACATGAAGGAAAGCTATGGAAAATGACTCAAATTTACTTTAGTTGGTAATAATATTCGCTTGACAACATTTTTAATGCCTATCTTTCGACTTTGGTTTTGTCAGCTTCTAAGGACCTCGAGAAAATCATGCAACAATTGATATTGTAGGAACATTTAGGTATGCGCCCTAGAATATGTAATGACATGTCGAGTCTCGAGATAAGGCTAATGTGTATAGTTGATCGGGAATATTTTTAGTGTTAAAAGTTCCCTGAAATTCCCTAGACCATGCCAGTGTAATAGAGCCTTCAGAGAGATTTCCGATGACTGTAAGAACATGAAAAACAAACACTCTAAGCTCAAGATATGTCCAGTCAAAGTTTGGTCAACTGAAGGTCAACATTGGTCAACAAGTCCATGGTGACGTGGATGTGTACACAATTGGCCAAGTGGCTCAGTCAACAGTGAGAAAGTGGAAAAAGGAGGAAAATGCCACCACGAGTTCGATTTTCCTATCGAGGATCAACAAGTGGTCTCTATTTCCATATTTCATTAGTGGAATATCATATTATGGTATGGTCAAATTTTATATTACTTTGTAATTATTCACCATGTTATTCTTGGCAATGCTCGAGGCTTAAATTATTCTCCATCTTATGATCGGGGTTGGATTTCTATATCTCAACGAGCCTAATGCGTTGGAACTCAGGAGTCAATCTCTATTGGCGTAATATATATGTAATGGTATTATCTACACCATATACTCTTGAAAACTTTTGCCACACATTATTCTAACTCCACCGCTTTATCTCCATACTCCATGCATACCATCAATACACATCCACCTCTTAAAGTGGTCACCATTTCAAAATAAGCACCCAAATCATGGGGGAATGCAAATATAGGCAAGGCTTATCAAAATCCCAATAAAATGGATCACAAGCCAATAAACTCAAAGCATCCTATCTATGTTTTAACTCCTATGCCAACCGCTTAGCAAAACAATATGGGATTTTTACCCACGTAGAGGAAAATCTGCGGCAAAATGGTAGGAGGTGGGATTTGAACACCCAACCTCTCAGTTCTAAAACAAATCCGCTAGCCAACTCACCCAAGAGGCTCACTTGGTTATAAAACGGCTCGCTGTAACTTATACAAAGGAGGTGCCAGGTCTGTGTAAAAGCCATAAGGAGGCAGTTCTCAGAAAATGCCATTTTTGAAGGCCTTGCACTCAGATTGGAACTCAGAGTAAAAAGGTGAAATGGAGGGAATTCTAAGATGATTCCAATGATGTAAGATTTGATGTTTTTTGTTGAGTTTTAACCTATTTTTGGAAGCTTTGAATGTAGTTTTTAATAGGGATCTACAAGACAACTAGTTGGAAAACACAAATTTCAATGCACTTCTGGTCTAAAAAGTGACTTGGTGTAAACATGAAAAGTGTTCAAAATTTAGAGATGATATTAGATATATGATTTTTTTTCATAGAATGTTTTTAAATCTCCATTTTTAGGTGTTTTTCTAACGCAGTTGTAGGGAGATTACATTGTGAAAACACTGTATGAGCCACGGATCGTTCTTGGGACAATTTTTGCTATTTTTCAGAGTTCTTGGGACATTGATCAGCTCATTTACAGGTTTTTATTCATTATTGGTTGTTTGTAAGAGTTATTGTACTTAAATTTCAATATTATTAATGGATCGGTTCAATCCGAACCCGGGGACGTAGGAATTTCGAACCCCGTAAACAATCTTGTTTGTTATCTGAGTGTTTTTAGTTTTTTGATTATTTATTTGTTACCCAAGTTTTTCGCACTTCTATGGATGCATAATAATCAGAATTTAATCAATTTGTGGAGTTTAGAATACTTAAAATTGGTTAAGAAAATCACGATCTTTGGAAACTTTTAAAAGTGAAAAATACAACACATGTTTTCAGATCAAGTTTGGTATCAAAGCAGTTAGATTGTTGGATTAGCTTCAAATTATGTTTGAAAATTTGGATTGAGCCAAAGTATTGATTTTAGTTTTCAATGTGTAGACATTTTAAGGCTTGTTAATCCTCTTTACAGTGTGCAGTTTTGGAAGTACAGGTTGTGTTTGCAGGAACAGGAATCATGGGCAAGTCATCCAAACAGAGCAATTGGATGAGCTTGAAGCCATAAACCGCCAACTCCAGGAAGAAAACTCTTTCCTAAGAGCTAATTTTTATTCCTTGGAAGAGGAAATAGTGCGGTTAAAATCTGAGCCACAATCCTCTATAACCAAGAAAGAGGAGTATGTCAATGAGATGCTTGCACAAAGCAAGAAGTTGATGGGCTTTGTTAAAGAGTTGTAGGAAGAAATACGGACCAAGGATGCCCTCTTGGCAAAGATGCAACAAGGTGAACACAAGAAGGAAATTCCTTACAAATCAGATGCAGGTACTATGATAGAATGCATTGTAAGTTGTTCACATTTTAATTCTTCCTCTCATTCAGTTTCAGATATTCCTTTGGGTCAGTTTGAAAAAACACACTAAGGGAATTGGGTCTAAACTAATGGTTAAGATGGGATTTAATGGAAAGGGCCTTGGTAAAAATGGACAAGGTGATGCTAACCCAATACAGGTAGAGGATCAGCCTCGGTTTGTAGGTTTGGGTTATTCTAGTGGGCAAATGGAAATTGGAGAAAGTTCCAAAGTAGCTGAAGGAAGACAAGCTTCCAACAGCCAAGGATCTACGCCTCTAGAATTGCAGGATTCCACCATCAGAGAACAATGAAAGGTGTAAGAAAGTAGGTAAACAAGGTAATGAAATTCCACCTCCTCCCACTTACACTAAAAATAGCACTAAGGGGAAATTTAATCCTAAGACTTCTAAAACACTCTTTCAGTCTGAACAATATAGCTTTGGTAGACATGGGTATGTTTTTCCTTGCACATTTTGTGAAGGTACTAATCATTCTGCAACATATTGTTGGAAGAGGAAAACAATGGTTAAGAAGTTAATGCCTTTTGTGAATGATAAGGTAGGTGCAAAAGACCAATCTCACTCTGGTAAGGTGAGAAATGGCAAAAAGGTTACCTCTCCTAAACAGGGGAATCATTTTCCTAGACAGAGTTCAAGGAATGGAAAAATGGGTAAGACTCCTAAAAATAAGGAAGTTAAATTTTGTTCCCATTGTAAAAGGAATGGTCATGATGTTAAGATGTGTTGGTATGTTCCTTCAGTGCAACATTGGAAAGTTGTTAAAAAGGAAAATAATGTCAAACCAAATTTTATTGATCTAACTCATGTAAAAGCTCATTCTGGTAATGGGGAAATAAAACCACCTAAACGGAGAAATCCAAGTAATTGGATGGGTAAAACATTCCTCAACTTTATGTTTGCATTACAGTAACTGGTGATAGTATGCAAACATTTTCAAAGCTATATTTTAGGGATTTTGATCCTATGTTAATATTCAACTTTGAAATAATTTGGAAGCAGCCATAAAGAAGATTTGAGTGATAGGTTCATCATACTCATATTCATCTTCTCACATTTTGGTTGGTTATTCCATTTCTGACAACAATATGCATGGATATGGGCATCGTCAGAATGTCTATTTTGAAACTTGTAGTTTTATAGTGTTGTCATTTGTGCAAATATTATGGATGCTTATAAGACCCATTCGGGAACTGTTTGATATTGTAATAAATAGACAAACTTGTTGTATCCACATGTGTTATTTGCACTAATTTATAAGACCCTTATTTTGGGAAAATTTGATTTTTGTAACTATCATATGTGGTTGCAATTAGGGTGTAAATTTATTACACTAACAAATTGGTTTACAAAGGTACCAGGTGATCATTTTGCAGATTATGGCAGTTCATCAATTTGGGTAAGCATACAATTTATAATCTATCCCTTTAGTTTAGTGTATGGATAGAATATTTGCATATTCACGTTGATTCATATTTTGACTATAGCCATTTTGGGCGTTGATGGTTTAATTATTTTGGATAGTGAATATTTGCAGTTGTAATCAACATAATCACAAAGTGTCAGTTGAACACTAGCTTTCGTTATAGATGGGTGTTATTATTTGACTCATTATTTGTGATGGCGATATAATGTTTTTGGCATATTCACATGGATTCATTTGTTGACTATAGCTATTTTTGGGTGTTGATAGTATATTTTATTTTGGATAGTGAATACTTGCAATTGTTACAGTTTCAGATGGACAGTGGGCACTAGCCTAATTTGGGCAAGTTTGTAGATGTGTGGTATACTGATTTGTGTTATGCAATTGTAATTTAAGTAATTCAGTCAGTATCACAAAGTGATAGTTGAACACTAGCTTTCCGTAATATAATGGGTGTTATTATCTAGTCAATTATTTGTGATGGCATTACAGTGGGGTATGACAGTTCACAGTTGTGTGCAGAGTTGATGAGGGTGGCATAGCTTTTGATTGAACACTAACTTAATTGGGTGTTATTATATGATCGGTTATGTAATTAGCTAATCAACTATTTGTATTTTATTAACCTATAATGTTATTTTAGGTTCTTGTATGTGTTTGTGCAATGCAGAAGAGATAGCATTATTTGTGGGTTGATAAACAAATTTTTGTGGACAAAAAGTCTTCTCAGTGGGGAGGATGATCGGGGATATTTTTCAATGTTAAAATTTCCTAAACTTCCCTAAACCATGCTAGTGCAGTAGAGCCTTCAGAGAGCTTTCCGATGACTATAAGAACATGAAAAATAGACACTCTAAGCTCAAGATATGTCCAGTCAAAGTTTGGTCAACCAAAAGGTCAACATTGGTCAACAGGTCCATGGTGACGTGGACGCATGCACAATTGGCCAAGTGGCTCAGTCAGTAGTGGGCAAGTGGCAAAAGGAGGAAAATGCCACCACGAGTTTGATTTGCCTATCGAGGATCAACAAGTGGTCTCTATTTCCATATTTCATTAGTGGAATATCATATTATGGTATGGTTGAATTTTATATTACTTGTAATTATTCACCATGTTATTCTTGGCAATGCTCGAGGCTTAAATTATTCTCCATCTTATGATCGGGGTTGGATTTCTATATCTCAATGAGCCTAATGCCTTGGAACTCGGGAGTCACTCTCTATTGGCATAATATATATGTAATGGTATTATCTACACCATATACTCTAACTACTTTTGCCACGCATTATTCTAACTCCACCGCTTTATCTCCATACTCCACGCATACCATCAATACACATCCACCTCTTAAAGTGGTCACCATTTCAAAATAAGTGCCCAAATCATGGGGGAATGCAAATATAGTTAAGGCTTATCAAAATCCCAATAAAATGGATCACAAGCCAATAAACTCAAAGCATCCTATCTATTTTTTAACTCCTATGCCAACCACTTAGCAAAAAAATATGGGATTTTTACCCACGTAGAGGAAAATCCACAGAAAAATGGTAGGAGGCGGGATTTGAAAACCCGACCTCTCAAATCTAAAATAAATCCACTATCCAACTCGACCACGAGGCTCACTTGGTTATAAAATGGCTTCGTTGCAACTTATACAAAGGAGGTGCTAGGTCTGTGTAAAAGCCATAAGGAGGTAGTTCTCAGAAAACGCCATTTTTGAAGGCCTTGCACTCAGATTGGGAACTCAGAGTAAAAAGGTGAAATGGAGGGAATTCTGAGATGATTCCAACGATGTAAGATTTGATGTTTTTTGTTGAGTTTTATCCTATTTTTGGAAGCTTTGAATGCAGTTTTTAACAGGGATCTACAAGATAGCTAGTTGGAAAACACGAATTTCAATGCACTTCTGGTCCGAAAAGTGACTTGGTGTAAACATGAAAAGTGTTTATAATTTAGAGATGATCTCAGATATATGATTTTTTTTCATATAATGTTTTTAAATCTCCATTTAAAGGTGTTTTTCTAACGCATTCATAGGAGATCACGTTGTGAAAACACTATAGAGTCACAAATCATTCTTGGGACAAGCTTCGCTATTTTTCGAGTTCTTGGGACATTGATCAGCTAATTTGTAGGTTGTGATTCATTATTGGTTGTTTGTAAGAGTTATTGTACTTACATTTCAATATTATTAATGGATCGGTTCAATCCGAACTTAGGGACGTAGGAATTTCTAAACCCCGTAAACAATCTTGTTTGTTATATGAGTGTTTTCAGTTTTTTTGATTATTTATTTGTTACCCAAGTTTTCCGCACTTCTATGGATGAATAATAATCAGAATTTAATCAATTTTTGGAGTTTAGAATACTTAAAATTGGTTAAGAAAATCACGATCTTTGGAAACTTTTAAAAGTGAAAAAAATACAACACACATTTTTAGATCCAAAACATTTTGATACATCTAAAAATTTAATTCAATCCATCTTCTTGTGTATCATTGTATTTTCGCATGCGCTTAATCAAGTAATATTTCTTTATTGCATTTAAATGTTCTCGTTAAAGATATAAATTTTGAGGCATTAATTTATAAAATATGATAACACATAATATTCTTTAGAATCAAATCCAGCTATGATATAATTATTCCAATTTGGGTTAAATCGGATGTAGAGAATTTTTACTCTCCAAATCCTTAGACCATAACAAGGGTTTCATAGAGGGTTCTGCGATTGCTTTTTATTATCTACCCCAACATGGTTACTTATACATTTTAGCTTCACTTAACTAATTATTATTAGTACATGCTTTCAAGAACTGAGTGTTTTTTTAATTTTTAAATGTCTTGAAATTTCAAAATGCACATTTTTAATCCAAAAAGTTTTAAAATATATTTATTTGATTTAAGTGATTTACTAAAAACATGCACTCCTTATTACCACCTTCATGTAAATCAAGGTAACATCATGTCATCATATTTATTAAGGTTGTCATTTCATCTTTTTAGATGTGTGTTATTACTTTCTAGCCTTTTCCAAAACAATTCACATTAATGACTTGTATAATGCACCATTTTTAATGCAACATTAATAATATATTTAACATATGGGGTGAGGTGAGAACATGTGGGATTGAAGTAAATTTTAATTTTGGAATTTTTCACATGGGGTGATTTATTTAATTTATGGAGAGATTAATTTTGTAAGGTCCCATGTAAAATGTTTCTTTAGATTTATATTTAATTTTGGAAGCAACATATTATTAGTTCTCGCAAGATACTATACCTTTCACCCAAGTTTATTAATTTCAACATATCCACCAATCAAATACATTTATTTTTTCTCAATGTTTATATTTCAAATGTTAGAATATAAATTAAACAATTTCATAATTTAAAAAAAAAAAATGATTTATTTGATATTTTATTGGTTACTTTTTCATGATAAGACAAATTTTGGGTCTTATTCAAGTACATCTTTTCAATAATATTTGAAAGAAAAAATATACAATTAACAAGTGTCACAACAATTATGACAACTTTAACATCAACATTAGTGTACAAATAAGTATTCTATTCATTTTCAAAAACAATATAAATAAATGCATGTCATATATTCAAGAATGCATGATGTCATTATATTTATTATTTTTGAAGGTCTAAATATTATTCTCTTACTTATCAAGCATGTCACACTCAATTTTGTTCTAATTCTTTTATTATAACTTAATTATATTATAATTTTATTAATATTGTTAATTACAATTTCCCACTTCAATAAATATTTATATATTAGACACTTCAAACATTAAAAATAATTGTAATTAACCTTTAAACAATATTTTAAAACTCCCTATCAATAACATCTTTTAATAATTTAATAGACTTCTTGTTACATTTGCAAAGTAGCGTATGTGTCACAAATAATTGTTGTAAGTCCATAGTAATGTAAGCATAACAAAACATTGCCATATAATACTTAGGCATTATTATATTCGTAGTTATTTTATGTCTTATTTCTTTCAACCCTTGGAGACAGGAACTGGCCGCTACGCGGCTCTTGTTAAAATAATGTTATAAGGTCATGCATATAAAGCCATATCATCAACCATATGTCAAGTTTTTCCACATATATATAAACATTTTTGGATGGATTAAATGGGCCCATTTACATGTGGAGTAATCTAGTCAAATTTCCATGGGCTAGGCTTTCAATGCTTATTATAGACAATAGTTGTTTATCATCTCTATCATTATGATCAAAGCATTCAAGTTGGCCCTTTGTATTCAATTGAGATGGATTATCAATTTAATTAAATTTTTAATATGGAATATTATTTTTACTTAGTGCTACTTGTATTTAAATAAATGCAACAATAGTGTCATTTTGTCCTTATATTACATCCTCACATATTGTCTTTTATTCTAACTAAAAACATTATAATATTATGTCTCATCTTTAGCTTCCTATAAAATAATCAATTCTCAAAACTCTTATTTCTTAACTAGTTATGTCGAGAGGCATTCTACATTGGCAATAGGGAGAGTAAATATCTAATGTTGTGGTCGTGTAAAGAAAAATATGTTCGACATTAACATTATTAAAAAAATTGATCTAATATTTAATATTTGGATGATTGTACATATATTTTTACAATAGTAAATACAACCATAGTAAAAATAAAAAAATGAAGGATTACACATAATAAATTATAATTATTAAAAAAATTAATCACTTTACATAAAAATGTATCTTTACAATAGTAGATAAATACAACCATAGTAACTAAATTATTTGGATGGTTATGCATAGTAAAAAGTAATCATTTTTCATTAAAATATGTTTTTACAATAATAAATAATAAATAGAGTTATAATTATTTAAAAATTAATCACTTTACATAATTTAAATATATTATTACAATAATAAATACTATATATATATATATATATATATATATATATATAACATAGAAACCAAGTAAATACTAAAATATTTTTATTATTATATTTTCATATAATATTGGAGCCAAACTTAATTCTTTAGTTTTTATTTATATTTGAGAAGAATATTTATACACATGTTTAGCTTTTGAGAAGACTTAATATTTTTATCTATTCATGTGTTTAGTTTTTTTAGTAGATTTTTTATATTAAAAATATTTTTGATCATTTTATTCTTCTAATATTTTCATATAACATTATGGTCAGACTTAATTGTTTAGTTTTTATTTATATTTGAGAATATTATATATACAAATGTTTAGTTTTGTAAAGACATTTTTATATTATAGTATATTATACATGTATTTAATATTTATATTTAAGAAAATTATTTATTCATGTGTTTAATATTATTTTTGAGAAGTTTATTTATAAAGTAGTGTTTATGTGTGTATTTTCATTTACAAATTAATTCATATGAGTTCATACCATACTATATGAATGTGCCATTTAATTTTTATATTATGTTTTAATATTTCTAAGGAAATTCTACACCTATGTTTCTATTATATGAAATAAAAATGTATGAATTTGTATATATTGTTATTAAAAAATTGTAGGTGTGGCTAGATCAAGATTGAATTTTGAAAATGAAAAACAATAAAGAGAATATCAAAGACAACAACAAAGAGAATTTCAACAACAATATCACATATGCAAAACAACAACAAATGACATATGTACAAATAGAGGAACAAAGAAAACGACACAATGACAATGATATATAAATATTTGAAGAACGTTGAGTTAAAGTGTCAATTGAAGAATTAAAAGAAGAAAAGAGAAAACATGCAAATAAGATGATAACATTTCATGCACAAACATCTTAGGATGAGGAATATGTATTAAAAACAAGACTACAAAGCCAAATGTGTTCGTAACAATTAACGAGGAAAAAGATGACACAAACAAGAAATTTATCATCCAACATCACATAGGAACTATCATTAATCTATTCTAATATTAACATTAATCTAGAAGAAGAAAATTTAATATCCACAAATCATGATCTAGAAACACCAAGAAATAAAACTTGATGCAACGAATGTTGTTGGTATTATTGGAGAAATTATATTTTTTGCATTTACGACAAGTGGTTTTCACCAACTATCACGGGCTCCCCCTCCTTCTTGGGTATGGGGAGGCTCCCATTTATTGAATGTAAACTAATTAGAACTGTGGGGTGGTCGTTAGGCCAAGGATCACATAAGAATACTCCACTAAACTTGTGGAAAATTACTTATACAATGTACAAGGGAGGAATTTTCTTTGAAGAGAGGTAAAGAGGAGATGGGGAAATGGAGAGAGGGGGTTAATGTTGTGAGTAGACTTATAAATTTCACACACATTATCCGAGTAGGTCCACATTCAATAGGAATAAATCAACCATGTAAGAAATAACAAGACTAATAAATTAGAGACACAAAGTTCCTTCTTGGTTGTATAAGATTACAATGTTTGCAAAGTTGGAAAAAGAGAGAATATAAGAACATTGGAAAGGAAATAGAAGAATGTAGCTTATTTATTGTAGTAATAAGTAATACAAAGATAAATAGCTAACAACAACAACAAAATTCTAACCCCTTGGAATGGAGAAGCCATCCCAATTTATAGCTTACAAAGACATCTCTTCCTCTCCCCCCATGAGAATTTTCATATTCCCTAGGATGAAATTAAGTCATTTTCTTATTTTTGAAAAGAGACTTTTACAATGCAAAATAAAGCCACTTAAGTGAATAAGACAAAAGAGTGAAAAAGTACATTCCCAATGAAGAAATATAATGTTAAAGAGAGAGGGATTGAGAGAGAGAAGAAGAAGAAGAGAGAAAAGTGATGATCCGGAGATGGGAAAGTTTTCGTTGATAAGGAGACTAATTTGATGGATCTTAAGAGAAAGCTATGAGAATGAAGTTCTTTTCCTTTGACCTCCTATTGAGTTAAAACACTATGATTGAAAATTCTTCTTCGTATGAGATGCGAGACACACTTCAAAGTATCAAATAAGTGTTCAAAAACACTTACACTATGTGGACTCGATATGACCGCCCGATCTTTCAAACATGACGAGCCTCCTATGCTACCACTAAAAAAGAGAGTTGGACATAAGAGTAGGGTCGGTACATAAAGATCATCACCTTCCTTCTCGTGACTCCCTTATGTGACTACTAAGATGAAATGAAACATGGAGTCTTGGAATTCACCTCAAAACTAAGTTTTTGAGAGTTTGTGAGGGATTTATTTCTGTTTGAACAGTGAGCCAAGTGTTAGGCCTGGAAGTATAAGTCACTCCTTTCCCGCTCCTATGAAGCATAATCCCTAGTTATGATGACCATGTTGCTACTAGTGGGAATTTGCAAGCACTGATAAATTCCCTTTGGTGTGAGGACTGCAAGGATTGAGTTATCATCTACCATGATTGTTTTGGTATTACAATCATAATGTTTTACACATGGAAGGACAAGTTTGGTCTCTCTCGAATAGTTAGCGAGTGACCTCCTTCCTTGAATAATCTACTTGAGAGTATATTTTCCTCTACTACCCCTCGTGGCTCATTCAACATTCTAGCTTTTAGGTCTTCCAAGTCCATGTGGGTGACATCATTATCCCCCACATTGGGGTATTCAAAGTGATTAGTGTTGAGATTGGTTCCAAACCTGAATACTTGACCTTCATGATGGCAAAAAGTAATGAGATATGTGGAATGTGAACTAATACAAGTGACTTGAGCCTGTTTACAAGACTTTCTATTTTTAGCAAGTCCTATCTAGGATGGTTATTTTTAGTAAGTTTTCATAATTGTCACTTTTTGATGATTTTTACTTGTAGGGAGTAACATGGACATTGAAGGTATACTATTTTGGAAACTTACTATATTTAGACATATGGCACTTGGAAAAAAATACTATTTTTAGAAAAAGGTCTTCGGGTGTCAAAATGAAATGAAACTAGTCTCAAAAGAAGATTAGGCTTTGTCTCAAGACCTTATGATCCATTTTTTAAGGAATTTATTCACCAAAACTCGTAGATCTGAAAAGGAAACTCCAGGGGCTGAAAATTTCTTCTAGATACTAAAAATTGTAAATAACATCAATGGTGTTGCTTTTACAATCAATCAAGGTTTTGGGGGAGGAGTGCCTTGGTGAAGTTTTATGAAGATTGGGTGCACAAATTGGGAGATATGAGAAAATTTAAATTTTTGAAGTTTGATGGTCTAGGAGAATTCCAAAAACATTACTTGGAAAAATAAGATAGAGTTTTTAGGGAAATAAAAACTCTTGAAATGTAAATTTTTAAAGTGTTTTAGCTTTGGAGTTATTTCATTCAAATGTGTAAATTTTAACTCAGATTTGACTCAATGGGTTAACTCGGGGTGGAAGGAGAGTTTGAGATTGGTTACACCCTAAAAAGTAGGGAAACAAGTGTGTAAAGGGACAAGAGGGGAAAGGAAGTGTGCTTTTCACCTGATGTTAACAAGTGGCAGGATGTGGTGTAGTGTGAGGGAGATGTAAGGTGTTGAAAATGGCTTTCGGGGGCTGCAATATGGTCTTTCACATGTCCAAGGGATGAATGGGAGAGGGAGGATCACATTTTCATGTCTCCCATGTCCATTTTTATATTTTGAAAATGTGAGGCAACATCAATAGATACAAAAGGTGTCATGGGTCATGGCAACATGAGGAGAGGGGAAGTGGTTTGAGAAAGATGCAAGTTTGTAGCTTCTTATGGGTGAAAGTGGTGATTTGCAAGTTACGAGGAGAGAGACCTCATGGGGGAGCTCAATTTTTGTCCCTAATGTCCATTTTCACCTTGGGGACAAGTTCAAGAGGACATTTAACCTCCTAAAGTTCTCCATGGGTCCTAGAAACATGAGAGAGGGGCCAAGTTTGAGTGGGAGCAAGTTTACCATGTTTCTATCACCTCAAGTTGTCACTTAAGTGATGTAGACAACTCAATACATGGATGAGTTTCCTCTTGTGTCCCTCATTCCCCTTTACACCTTAGCGAAAAGTGCAAGGGATGCACCTTCCTCCAAAATGTGCCAAGGGTTTACATCTCATGAGAAGGGGACATGGGAACACTCACACGCACCTTCTATTGCTCCAAGTTTTTAACAGACAAAACTACATGAATGGATAATGGGAGCACATATTTTTTCCTCATGTCCCTTTTCACCTTGGGAAAAATTTCAAGGGACACACAGCTTCAAAATTTTGCTCATGCTTTTTTCATTTGTTGATGTCATCCCGCCAACTTTGTTTTAGAACGCTGGGAGTGTTTTTCGCCCGAGAGCATGGAATGGTATTTTGAGGTCAAACATTATATTATTTTGACTCCAAATAACATATTGAAATAATCCAAATCACTTTCAAGATCCAATTTTATATTCAAATTTATTTTTAGGGAATGTTTTGCTTTTGACTCAAAGGTGCAGTTGTAGTGTCTTGGATTAACACGATATATTTTGAAGTATGGAAAAAAATTGATGTTTCCATCATGGGAATTATTCTAATAGATTTCCATTGACTATTTTTTTATGTGATAAATCCTTTTATAACTCGTAGAATCATCTGGAATAGTCAATTTTCTTCATTAGAGTATGGCATTCTCTGCACCCGTAGTGACACTGTCTTGCTTGTTTGATTCCCAACATCCTGGATTCACAAAGTTCCACCAAACTACCTTAAATGAATTAAAAAATCATCTACTAAAATTATAGATGGGATTTACCTTGTAATCACCTTTAGATGGTATTCACCACTCTACAAAATGGCAAAAAAACCTCTTTTAAGCCCCAGGTGATAGTTGTTCGGATTTGGATCTTAGTAAAATATTCAATCACCTTAGGCATAAATACTTGCACATGAAACACACTTGAAAATAATGTTATCATGTTCCTCTTATCCAAAATGAGGATGACATTATAACCAAAGTTGGCTAGAGGAAGTGTTTACAATGACCTGGAGAGAAATTTTCAAGTGGGGGCTTAGTTGTCATGGCCAAAATTTTTAATTTTGCATGCTAGAAATTTAACATGAGAACAAGTACAAAACATGCACAAAATAATGATATATAAAATGATTTAACATCCCATCTTAGAATAAGAAGATGAGTACAAAATAATGATTTAGAAGAAGATTCATCATTCTGCAACCTATAAGAAGAAGAATAATGATGTAAAATTCATAAACTAAAGGAGAAAAAAATATAAGTAATCTCGTTGGAATGCATGGGAGAGATTTGAATACTTTTCAAATTATTTTTCAATGTGATCTAGATAATATTTCATCACTAAGTATGTGTTATATTTTTCAAGAATGCTACCCTGGAATAAATGTGTCTCGAACACCCAAAGGCCTTGTATGCAATAAATTTCAACAAGAGAAAGGCCACCATCTTTTTTCAGTATCTAATAATATGGATCCTAGACCACAACCACAATAACTTGCAAACTTTACACAAGTTGAGGAAATGTTGATATCTCATGTCAACCTAATCCTTTAAGTGGCACATGCAACTAGAGGTCAATATAAATATCAAGGACATACAATAAGTTATCTTCAATAAGTAAAAGAAATTACAAAGGTTTTCCCACATCAAATAAATTATTTTCTGATGATTATTATTTGAAGGAGGGATCAATGTGAAACAAATCATAAATTTACATTCAATAGGAGGGATCAAGGTTTTCAAACTTGGTGCACTTACCCCAAGTATATAAGGCTTTGAAATATAAAATAGAACATGAAATTCCATTCGGATGTTCCAATTAATGAAAATAATCTTAGTGAAATTCCACCCAACTTTGATGAAAATTTATTCAACTAACTAAACTTTTTTCATATGGAGTTTGATTTGGATGCAAATGAAATTGTATTTATGGTTATAGTGATGGAGATAGATGAAAGAAATATCATTAATCACACAACATCAAGGTATCTAAACATGGAAATTCCCCAATGGAGATGGATTTGATCCATGCATGGGTAATTAATCCTGATGTTGGTCCTAGAGCACTCATTGTTTGGCAGGATTGGAGCATCCACTATCAATGAGTATGTAACATTAGGATTACTTGATAGGGAATTCCCTACATTGTTTCCTGATGGAAGTTGTGATGGGATAGAATGAAGGTTGAAATGAGTACATCTACATGAATTTTTCAAACATTTGTTTTAATATAGGGACCATTGGTTTGGAAAAAAATCACATTTCATATATTACATGATGAACATATTTATGAGACAACATGCACAAAATTCATCTGCAGTGTTTGTGAAGAAAATCCTCCACGAGATACCGATCACCATCAACGATTTCTATGAGCATATAAATAATGTGCCCCATTCACATCTAGATAATTTATCAATGTGGTTTAGAACCACCTTAAGGGGTACAATGTCTTGTTGAGGAAAAATTCATGGTGAATTTATTGACATGTTGCATCAAATTAGATCACTAACCATTTGCTTCAATTTGAGTGCAGTTGATATGTATTGGTCTAATTGTAGTCACAAAATTAAACACTTTCTATTTACACAAATCCTCTAAGTATGTCTTTATATGCATCATTTCTAAGTAATAAAACTAGACATTAATAACATGTGTTTTGCTTTTACATTTCTTTATCCCCTTACACACTCTTCTTATTTATTTTTCTAAAATGACCAATTTATTCTTGGATAATATAAAACATATGACCCAACTCGTATTTAGTGTTATATCCTCCAAGAATCTCATACAAGACTACCCATTAGGGACAGGATTTCCTAGGTGCTCTTGTCCCCCTTGGGCGGTTATATCCTTTTCGTGATTATATCATTTTCCTGATTTTCAAATGCTACATCATTTGGTACCTAAACTAAAATATTTTTTATTACTTTGGATCATATTTTCTTGTTGTTAATGAATAAATTCAAACAAAGGAATCATATATATACATGAATTACTTACCATTATTAGGGGCTGGCCAATTGGGGCTCATACTTACTACTTACTACTTGCTACTTGTGCAAGGATCATCATTCAAAGACTACATTTGGGTTACATTATTCACTACATATGAGGGGATATTTCTGAATTCCATCTCACACATTCATCATGGGGGCAAATTATTTGTAGCCCTCTACCTTGGTTTGATTTGGAAAAGGAAATCTAGCTTCAACAAACACAATTCAAATCACACACACACACACATCATAACTACATAGAGTCTAAAATGTAGTGTAGCACTTGGTGACAATCACATTGGGGTGACCACCGAGGTTAGTTTGACTCAAACATATACATTATTTATTCCATCTAATGTTTGTTTGATATTTATGCAAGTACTTATGGTTTGTTTTATAGGAACATTTGCGATAAATGATCCCTACAGAGAGTAAATGTGACAAAAATAAAAGGAATAAGACATTGATAGACCCTAAAAATAGTAGAATTAGAGCATATACCGGGACATTAGCACTGTGGGCGGTCTTGTCCCCCTTGGGTGGTTATGTTCGAAGGAGTTCAGACTCAAGTTTCTCATACAAATCATGCAAATTTTGGAAGAAAAATGAATTGAGTGGAGGGTGAATCAATTATTTAAACCCTTAAACAATTTTAGATTAAATTTCATACACCATTAACATTTAACCATCCATTAATGTGAATTTAACATCATGAAACAATCAACCACATAAACACAACCAAGAGAGAGTACACATGAACACAAGATATAAGTGGGAAACCCTCAAGGGGAAGAAAACCCACTGAAAATATGTTTATATTACACAAATCAAAGATATTTAGCTAAATACTAACTTCACAAGGAGCACCAACCCCGTAAAGAGCGTCAATCCATAATTTAGTGAAGCACCAACTCCACAAGGAGGATACAACCCCTAATATGATTAAGCACCAACTCAACCACCTTTAGATGAATATCTCTGAAGTATTTTTTTTTCCAAAAATTATGGAGATCACTAATTCATCTCTCACACCTTCAAACCCTCTTTCTCCTAACTAGCTCAAACTTGATCATTCATGACCTAATTTGGATTCAAACCATTTCACACATGTTTCTTTATCTTTATTAATACTTTTACAGACATCTTCATCTCTCTCTTGATTCCCTTGATCCATTTTCTCTCTCTCACCTTGGTCACATTTTTTCCTCTGACATAACTAGTTAAAAAATGAACCAAAACAAGCACTTTATATGCTTGTCAACTCAAAACAAAAACATAGGTCAATCTATACCAAAGATATCAATAAATAAAACAGAAAAACATAGTAAATAATTCATAAAATGTACTCATGTAGGTCAGTCATGCACCAAGACAAATGAACAGGACAAAATAGGCTCAAAACCTCATCATCAAGCACATCAAAGACCTCCAAACTCATCACCATGTTTGTTCAAGCCTCTAAATACCTCATACATGTCACACATACAATAAAAACATCATCCATGTTCTCATATTACATTACAATAATCATTTTCTTCATAACTCTATCAAGTAGGCTCATTTCCTACTCAAAACAATTGCTTCCAAGAACCAATCTTCACCTAACATGCTCAAGATCACCCAAGGAACCTCAAGCTATGCCATGTAACCACTCATTGGAAATACACTAACATTTATAACACATCCATACTTTTTATACCTCATGAAACATCCAACAATGCAAACCACACATATTTTCCTCTTCAATAAATTGAACTTCCCAGAAAAGAAGTTTTGGAAACTCAACTAGTTTTCACCCTTTTTGTCACTTTAAATATCTATAAAATAATTCACTAGGAATAAAATTCATCTCTATTCACTCTCCAATGGATATCAAAGATCAGTTAATCCAAAACACGAGTCTTTTACTTCCATTGTCTCAGCCAAACAATCTTGTCCGAAACAATCAAACTGGTCTTTACAAACCGAGTTGATATCCTGTCATAAAACCTTATCAAAAAAAAAATATCATTAGAAAGGCATCTAAATATAATTTCCATAACATCTTACATTTCCTTCCAAATCCAAGTGGAAGGCCTTCAATTAGGTCAATCTATCCAACTGCTCAAAACTACCCTTTTAGGCCCAAAGACTAGTCTTTATAAATAGGGCACACTTTTCTATCTATGACCTCAACCATGACCTAAAATTATGATGGAAATATATTACAAATTTCAAGATTCAATCAATTTCGATTTACTCATTGGATTCAATGGAAGACTTTGCCACAAAATATTCAGAAGATTTCTTGTTTGAGTGGGGTCCATATATTATCATAAGCTCTATAATACCTTTTTGGAAAGATAGAGGATTCTATAAAACCTCAAATCATAAAATTTACAAAACCAAGTAAAATTTTTACCTATGAAAGCAATTTTATCCAAGTCTCTTTTGAATTAGGGTTTATATAGGGTTTCAAACCACTTTATCTTCTTAATGATCGTTCATAAAACCTGACAATCAAACCATATCATTATTTTTGTAAAATATTCTTATCTCAATGTAAAAACATCCCAAAAACATTTAGGTCTCATAAAAGTGCACACAATTCATGACGAACATCGAAGGTGCATTTTTAGCACAAAAACACACTCTAGAAAACCTAGTTTTACCAAAAATGATGTATCTTGCAAAATATTCTTCATTTTGACCTGAAAATTGTCATGAATCGTCATGAAAAAATATTATAAATTTCCATTTGCACCATATATTTAAAATATGTCTATAACTCTCCAACCACAATGAATTACCTGTATTTTCATAGTCTGTCTTCACCTTCTTGCTTCCTAAGGACCATGAAACACCACCAAAAATATGAGAAATGACCTGAAACTCATCATACATGTCATGTAAACTATCACTATGCTCCTACCATCCTTAAATAATACTTATCAGCTCCAATACTCAAGTCACCATACCAAACCAAAAGCTCCAGACTATGAAAAGGCCTAGAAAGACCTGAATCAACCATGTTAACCCATGAACTGACCAAGATGACTCTTTACAGAATCATTAACACTCTTGAAACATAATTCCAACCATGATGTACCTCATACAAACCTTCAATCAACTTAGGAGGACTCATACTATGATCATAAACTATAATTCATGTTCCAGGACCTCATAGAACATCACCAAACATGACACTACCAATCAACCTTTATGATTGACCTTTGATCAACACCTTATGGAGAATCATACGACCTATGCATATCATTTTCCATCAATGGCTTTGAAATCAATGACAACATTAAGACACAATGGCCAAAAATCTCCCCCTTTGTCATTAATGACAACCATCTTCAAAAACATTGATGGCAACCATGGCCTCATTTCCATGTTTCTGATGCTTCTCTCCCCCTTTGACATCTATAACAAAGGATATGGTGAAAAATAGACATGGAAAAATGATAAAAAAAAACAACATGACACAATGGAAACAATGCATGAATGACAAACTTACTTAACTAAGTGACTCCTCCTTAGATCGTACTTGCTCTTTTCTAACCACAACAATAACAAAACTGATCCATGGACCTGAATGTGAGCTTTCACATGCCCCCCATAAAATGATTTGATCCATTTTTTCTTCATCTCTGTTATCCATCACAATCTAGGACTGTACCATGTAAGAGATCACAAAATTTGCCTCTAATGCTTGCAAATCATCCTTTAGGACCATTATCCCAAAACCACATCTTCAGTACATTCTTGTCAAACTTATTCATGCTCTAGAAGCTCATACACAATATGAAATAACTCCTTATAGCTCCGCTGAAAAATATTGCCTATATCTCACTTTGAAAATGTAAAAACTTGAGCATTTACCTTTCTTAGGATGTAATGGAGATGGCATATCATTTGTACCTATACCTGAAGCAACATTTCGGTGTTTTTATCTTTCTTAGTGTTGTTATTGCAATCTATTTGAGCATATGACTTACTTCACACTAATCAAAATACCTATAAATAAGGCTAATTTTACCTTTTAGCACACCTCGGACACCTTGTGCATCTAATAGAGGTCAATAAAAACTCCCCTACCTCAAGTAACCTCCACAAACCTATAGCTTACAATTTTATATCTATTTTCACATTCATACAATGTTCTTATTGATACCTTATTTACATGTTATTCACTATCGCCCCTCCTTTTAAGTTCTTCTAGGCCCTAGATTGCCTAATGTATGATCCAAACGAGCTTCCCCTTCCTTGATAGGTCATATTAGACTTGTACTACACTACTATAGTGCCAAATATCCTATTGAAACCTTGTTAAGATGCAAGTATCCGCTTAAACATGCAATAAATCACCTAAAAATTCATACAACATGTTCAACCCCACATCTTCAAGAGTAGAGAGCACATTAACTCCCCCTCAACATGAGTACACATACAAGCACACCATGAATATTTTATGTACAATATTATGATAGTCCCTTTATGACCTCATATCTCTACTAATTCTTCAAGAGATAAACTTAAGAGGCATGTCTTAGATTTATATGACTCTTTTTACTTCCACAGATCTCATATAATGCAAATCACCATGTTTCATATTTGATCTTACAATATTATAGCATACTTGAAGATATGAGCATAACTTACCTCTATGTAATCTTGAAAGTTTGTAGCCATATCTATACTATCTTGAGAACCTAAAATACTTTAAACTTGGCCACCAAAGAATGATGGGCACCCTAACTCATGTTATCACTTCATGGATAGAAACAAAAACATACCTAGGCTTGTGATACATATTCATAGACTTCTCATTATTCATAGTGACAATATAGACCTCTGACCTTGATCATAAACTTGAGCAATAAGACTCCTTACAAGATAATTCTTTGAAGCATGAAGAACATCATCATATACATACCTCAATTCATGATGAACTTGCACATATTCTCGATCTTTAAAGTCCCTACATGACATTCCAAATTCCTTGAGACCATCATTTATTATTTGATACATCACAATTGATTCTTAATGGATTATAATACTCACTCCTTACGTGTAGAACCTTCTAGACATGATGCAAACCCCGAGCACCCCCGCCACCGTAGTACCTATACTAGTATCTCTATATATATTTATAACTTTGTTCATTAATGATACCTTACCTTGACCTCAACAACTTGATACATTACCAATCCTTCTTAGGCTCATAATCTCCGCATTAATCTTGGACATTTACACAAGACACATACTTATACACTCAAGGACATCTCAAAAAGCACAACTTTGACACTACATGATCACTTTTGGACTAATAATAATTCAAGAAAACATCACATTTGAAGACTCATAACACAATTTAGCTACTTGGAGACATTTTAATGAATCAAAGCACTTCCTTGGAGAACATCTTTACATAACTATTATCATACTATCAACCTATAGCCTCTTCCTTCACTTCATCATGGATGCATAGACCTAACTCTCATGACTGGAAAACATAACTTTAATTTAATCCTTTTAAGATCATAGACCTCTTGATGTCATTAACATTTTCTTCCGGATAATGCTTGTGACATAAGTAACTCGTATATAACTTATCATAAATATTCAAAATTCACAACAATAGCAAGACTGATGACATATCTTAATGATACATGTACACCAACCTAAAACCTTGCACACCACTCACACATCAACTTATAGCATTCATACTACTTTAATCTTCATAAAATCATGTTTACTTCAAGAATTGGTCCATTATTGGCACCTACAAACCTTAGTACAATCAAACCATTTTTTGATCATTTTGATAACTTTAAGGATCAATCTGAGACCCTTAACCACCACTTAAGCTACTTGGGGATCTTCAAATCACATCTTAACCTCATGAAAACCTGATGAGCTTCATTTTTAAACATTTATTATCAACTTGATCATGTCGACTTTACTTTAGATACAACTTCAAGAGACATTCTTGAGTCTTCATGACCTTACACTACCATAACCATACTCAAACTCTTTAAGATTGATAATCAAACAATGAATCGACTTTAAAGACTCAAAGGAATACGGCTTCCTTCAATACACACACTCAAAGACCTAGCTCCCCTAGGTTATTACTTCCTTTCATGAAGACACTTCTTGATACTTGTAAAGGATATGGCAACATAGATAAGAGAAATAGATGTTGACAAAACAATGCAACATGATTTCATATTTTTAGGAACTCATATTGACTTTATAACACGTGTCTTGACTCACATTCATAAGTCGAGTATTTTAGTGATCATACTTGAAGACCAAATCACATGATTATCCCCGATACTTCGACTTAGAAAAGATGACAATACTTTAAGGAATCTTTTTCATGAATGATCAACATGAATTTACACACAAAATAAGTAAATTTTTGCTACACAAACTACTTATGAAATCAACAAGACAAAAACACAGACTTTCTCTCGATAAAGCGAAAAATTTAGGGTTCATCATGACTATAAAAGCTTATAGACAAGTCCCAACATATATTTTGACAATGAAACCCTATCATAGAACATCTTTCATACATGATGAAGCTATGACACATCATAAGGTTCTACAACATACCTTGATGGATCAACTTTCAACTTTTTACCTTTCCAAGTTCTCTCGAAATGGATCAACTCATGCCACACTTTTACACTTGTTTGAGGATCTCAAATCAATAGAAATCTCACCATGATTTCAAGGATTACACAAACTTGGACTGTGCACACACTCTATCTTGATCATATTCATCCTCTCAACCTTAGGATTTGACATGATAGCCCTATACTCATTCATGGGATTGATTTTCTTCTCGAACACTCTTCCATTTTGAGCTTAAAACCTATTGTTGACTCTTAGAGATTCACCTTCGCGAAAAAAAAACTAACAATGTATCCCTGTTTGTGACACTTGTAACACACAACACCCTTCCAACTTCTAGGATCATATACACTAAGGTTCCAACCACAATCCTTAGCCTTGTGACCATACTCACAACATGAGTAACATTCACCTTTGAAGAGACTTTCACCATTCCTAAAGGACCTCTTATTGCAATCTCTAGCTCTATGACCAAAATCATGACAAATATAGCAATAACCATTAAAAGAAACACCATACCTAGTTGCATTAGGTTTTCTAATAGGATTATACCTTCTTAAATCAGTCCTCTTAGTTTCCTTCTTAATTTCTTGAGAACTTGGTTCAACTTTGTTATCATTTTCCACTTATCCTTCTTTAAAACCTAGATTTTTTTGTCACTAACAACCCTTTGAATCCCTAATATTTTATCAAGATATTCAAATCTATTCTCTAACCTATCATACATCTTCAATCTGTTAGATGCACCTTTTAAATCAGATTCTAGGAATTTTAATTTTTCTTCATACGTGAAACAAGTTTCTTTTTTTTCCTTTAGGGATTTTGACACACTGTTCACTTGAGATTCAAGCTCTTTGATTGCTTTACCATGCTCTAACTCCATGAAATTGATATGATCTTATAGAATATGAATCAAGGACTCAATAACTTCATACTTCCTTCTCAAGGCCGCTTTAACATCTGAAGACTTACCCATTGCTTGTGCTTCAAGATGATCTCCTTCAAGTTGTCAAAATTGCTTCACAATGACCATCTCTTGATATCAATTGTTGGAATCACAATGGAATAAGAGGGAGAGGGGTGAATCAGTTCTTTAAACCCTTAAACAATTCATATTAACTTACATGCACCATTAACATTTAACCATCCATTAATGTGAATTTAACATCATGAAACAATCAACCACATAAGCACAACCAAGAGAGAGTACACATGAACACAAGATATAAGTGGGAAACCCTCAAGGGGAAGAAAACACACTAAAAATCTGCTTATATTACACAAATAAAATATATTTAGTGAAGCACCAACTTCACAAGGAGCACCAACCCCTAATTTAGTAGAGCACCAACCCTACAAGGAACACCAACCCCTAATTTAGTGAAGCACCAACTCCACAAGGAGGCTACAACCCCTAAGATGATCAAGAACCAACTAAACCATATTTATATGAATATATTTGAAGTATTTTTTCTACCACAACTGATGGAGATCACTAATTCAACTCACACACCTTCAAACCCTCTTTCTCCTAACTCACTCAAACTTGATCTTTCATGACCTGATTTGGATTCACAACCTTGCACACATTTTATTTATAATTCTTAAAAATTTACACGCATTCTCGGATCTCTCTTGATTCCCTTGATCCACTTTATCTCTCACACCTTGTTCGCATTTTCCCCTCTAACATAACTAGTTCAAAAATGAACCAAAACAAGCACTTTATATGCTTCTCAACTCAAAAACATAACATACATTGGTCTACATCAAAGATCTTGACAAATAAAACTTAAAAATGTAACAACACATTCATAAAAATTCATAAAATGGACCCATGTAGGTTGGTCATGCACCAAGATAACCGAATAAGTGAAAATAGGCTCAAAACCCCATCACCAAACACATCAAAGACCTCAAAATCATCACCATGATTTTTCAATCCTCTAAAGGCCTTGTTATCCAAAATTCACCCCTGGGAAAATTTGGTCAAGACAACTCCTACACATAAGGAAATTATGAAGGAAATGACTCAGACCCACAAGCTCACATTCCAGGATGAAAAACAGGTTACAGATGGGCTCAAACGAAGGAACAAAGGCGTGAGAGGAACTAAGCAAAAAGGGGAAGACCAAATGAGTGCCGACCGACGCGTGTCCCTGAGGGAAGCGGGCGTCGGGAAAATGTTGATTATTTGCCCTTGTTATCACAAAAGGGGTAAAAGTTACAAAATGGCATGCAACTCCGTCGAGGAAAAAGTCAACGTTAGAACCTGAGTCAAAGCCAAGGTGGGGAGTCGGAGGGAAAAGTGAAAATTTTCCTTTCGTTCAAAGGGAAAAAGATAAATTGTGGACCCGCAAGACCAATTTTTGTTCTAATATGGCTGCCACGTGTCCCAAACCAAAAGGGGGGCCCATTTTTCAAATTGTTTTCCCGCCTCCCGTACGGACTCGATATAGACTTGAAGGAGCATATCTCTCGAATCGGGGCTTGAAATATGCAAATCGAAACCATTGGAAAGATCTCAGCCTCACCTATGCCATGGAGGTCTGAGACTTTAATTTGAGAAGGTTAGGTAAAGGATAATGGAGGAAACGTCTTCGGGCCTTCAATGTAGGATCCATCTGTCTCAACAACCAAATCAGATTTGATCTGTTTCCACCCTTTCCTCTTCTTTCAAGGCACTGAATCAAGGAATCATGCAGTACAGATGGATTTGGGGCATATTTTATCAGAAGCATTAACAGAAGTGGTTGAGTTTCAACCCAATTCTCCCACTTCTCTCTCTTTCTTCTCTCTGATCAAATCTATAAATACAGGGGTAGGATTCATTGTAAAGGGTTGTTCATTCTTCTTCCCTGTCCCCCTCTCTCTTTCTTCTCCAGGGTCGAATGTGGAGTTTAAGCCCCCTCCCTTGGCTTTGTAATGAAAATTTCCTACCTCTTTCCTATTAATGGTGTATTGTGTGAACTCCTGGAGCAATAAAATTTGTTTCGTGATGTGTTTTGTCCATCCTTTTCTCATTTTGTTGTCTCTTCTCGCCTCTCACCATTACAGGGTATACTATGCATATCTCTGATGTCCATTACATGTTTTGGGAGTTGTGTTTAAGGGGTTTGAAATGGTGTTCTGTGTGAAATTTATCCTTGGTCTGTGATGCATCTGTCCATCCTCTCCATTGGTCACCTCTCTCCATTTCAGGCAGTTGGGTTTGTGATCAGCAGTTCCCTTTTCTTGGTGCTATCACATCTGTAGTGTATGATTTCTTTATTTTTATGCTCTCTCTCTCTCCTTGGTCCCTTGGAGTTGTTAGATTAGGAGTAGATAGTTGCATTTCCTTCCTTAGAAGTAGTTTAGTGTTAGGATTAGGAAGAGGAACTAGCCTTCTCTGGAGAATCATTCCCATTTACAAGTCCCACAACTTGGGGAATGATCCAATGTTATGCAAATCACACCAAATGGCCCTGCCTTAGAAAAGTAGATCCGAACTCATTTAGGGGTGTTGTGATTTTGTACTAAAAATTTTGGCATGCCCAAAGAGGATAGGTCCAAGCACCTTACCACTTCACTCCATCAGGTTCAATGTGCTCTTGGTGAAGATTTCAGCCTTTGGAGGCACTTTCAGGCACATCTAGCGACTCCATTTGGTCAAAAACCCATTCTCTGAGTTAAAGACATTTTCCATCCATTTCCACTCATATCATCCATTTTATTCTTCCATCTCTTTCATTTTCTCCCATTCCATGAGGTTGTGCGATCATGACTTCATTCCCTTCATGGAACTCACACTTACAGCAATACAGTCCACCTCCAATGTATTTCCCAACTCCTCTAGATCAACATTATAATCAGATCTAGGATCACTATACCTATCCACAACAGCAATGCCAAAACCAGTTTGGCCATGAAGCTTATCAGGAACAAGGATATGCATATAATGACAACAACCAAATGGAAGATGTTGGTTTGCTGGAGAAGATTCAAAAAATGGAGGCTGGCATGGTTCAGTCAAGGGGCATAGCACGAATGAAGGGATTCAAGACTGGTTGCAGGGCACCTTTTCCATGGGAAGGCCCTTTTCCAAGACACTACAACCCTCAGGAGAAGTTGGACTTCATGATTGGAATGCTGCCCCAACTTGCACAATGGGACAAGAGATAGAGGCCTATGAACTTGGTGCTAAGTAGCCTTGTCAATGGGTAAGTTTTACACCATCATCTGGTATTTCTCTTTCCATTCCTCAAGCAACACCATCTCAGTTTGAATGTCAAGTTGTAAACCCAGCCAATGCTGCTCCAGTTGTGAAAACCATCCCTCCATCCCCTAGTCTTCCATCCCATCTCATCTTTTCTTCCCTCTTCTCTTCCAAATCCAAATCCCCTCCACAAGAGCCAAAAGAAACACCTTCCCCTCCAAAGAAACAAGAAGTTCCATCCTTCCCACCACCACAAACAATTACACAAATGGTTGAATCCCAACCCAATCCTTCTCTTGCCTTCCCAATTCCACATGAGGAAGATGAAATTCCAAAAATTAGTCAAGGAGAACAACAAGAAGAGGAGCCCAGTAGAAAATAAATGATGACATAATCAAGATTTGGGGTCACAAATTTGGGTTTACAAAGATCCCCTTGATGGTCAAGCCAATAGAGGAGGTCAAGATTGAAGAAGCAGTGGTGGTTGAGGCCGAGTTTGTATCAAAAGAAGAGCAAGAACAAGAGGAGGAACAATCATTCCCAAGCCCCATTAAAGAGGAGTAGTTGGGAGAGATCAAATTAGTGTTGAGGCCACTCAATGAAGAAGGCATCATTGAAGATTTTTGCTTTCATTTCAAGGGCCTGATTTGATTGATGAACCCATGATGGAGGAGGACCATATAGATTTAGAGGCTCTAAGTGTGGAGCAGCTACAAGGGAACCTTGGTTCTTCCTCCTCGTCATCCCCTTCAAGCTCTAATGTTGAAGAAGAATTTGATATTTCAAACTTCATGTTTGAGGAAGAGAGAAAACATGGTGAACAAGTTACATATCAAGAGGACACCATGAAGGAGGTAAAGCACTTCATGCGAAAAAAAGAGGTAGACTATCTCACAAACTTGAGAGATTACTTTGAATAAGAGCCCATGGAGATTACATCATTCACTCCTCCATCCATCTTCCACACACATGAACCCGATTACATGAAGGATAATATTCAAGCACAAAATCCTGCACTCCATAATGGCCCTCTGGAACCAGGGTTGGAAGATCTTGATCTTCCATGTTCTTCAAAAGAGGAGGAAGGAAAAAGGCAGGAGGATGTCACCATTTCTCCCATGCCATTCATCCAAGAAGGTCCAAAAGAAGACTCCAATTTTGGAGTTGAATTTCAGAGAAATGGGCTCATCCAAAAGATCAGACTGTGCCCAATCAGGTACTTGGCTTCATTAGAGCCAAAGGAGAAACCAAAACTAGTCATGCCCATTTCAGGGCATGAGGATGAGCTACAAAGCACCAAGGATCAGTTTTCATACCTCTTCAATCCAAATGCAAAGCAACTAAAAGAGGTTTTGGTTTTGTCTTCAGTTGATACTTTGGTGATTTGGGTGGAAGATCAGCTTGTAGTTAGTTTTTCACTCATCCAACCAGCCATGTTCAAGCTTATTTCGAGGAAGGGAAGCTATTTCTCCCCGCCGATTCATGCTTTTGTTTGATTTCCCTTTGTTCTTTGTTAGAGTAGAGTAGGTAGGTTTGTTTTCAGCAAAAGAAATGCTTTTACACACTCGCATATCCCACTTGGGGTGTGTATGATTTTCAATTTGTACATAGTTTTTGTCTTGTTGTTTTGCTCTTTCGCATAGTCCATTTCGGTTGGTTTTGGTGAAGTTCAACTCGAAGTTCGGTGGGTTTCAAGAGGCTCGAGAGGTCAAATCTTCAAAAGTTCAAATCGGTTTCATATTTATCAGTGCGAGAATCCATGCCCAATGGATGCTTCAAGGCAATTGGTTTCTTCATCTAGCAGGCAGATGTCCCTGTGAGTCGCCAAATTGTTATCCCAAATTCACCCCAAAAAATATGGTCAAGAAAACTCCCGTACATAAGGAAATTATGAAGGAAACGACTGAGACTCCACGAGCTCACATTCCATGATGAAAAAATGTTATAGATGGGCTCAAACGAAGGAGCAAAGTGATCTTGTAGAGGAACCAAGCAAAAAAAGGGGAAGACCAAACGAGTGCCGATCGACGCGTGTCCCGCAGGAGGAAAGCGGGCGTCGGGGAAAAGTTGATTCTTTGCCCCTTGTTATTACAAAAGGGGTAAAAGTTGCAAAATGGCCCGCAACTTCGCGTCGGGGAAAAAGTCGTTAGAACCCGAGTCAAGGCTAAGGCGGGAGTAGGAGGGAAAAGTGAAAATTTGCCTTTCGTTCAAAGGGAAAAAGGTAAATTGCAGACCCATAAGACCAATTTTTTATTTTAACTGGATGCCACGTGTCCCAAACCAAAAGGGGGCCCATTTTTCAAGCTATTTTCATGCCCTCCCGCACGGACTTGATACAAACTTCAAGGAGCATATCTCTCAACTCGTGGCTCGAAATATTGCAAATATGACACCATTGGAAAGATATCGGCCTCACCTATGCCATGGAGGTCTGAGACTTTAATTTGAGGAGGTTAGGTAAAGGAAAATGGAGGAAACATTTTCGGGCCTTCAATGCAGGATCCATCCGTCTCAACAACCAGATCGGCTTCTATCTATTTCCACTGTTTCCTCTTCTTTCAAGGCGTTGAATCAAGGAATCATGCAGTAAAGGTGGATTTGGGGCATATTTTATCAGAAGCATTAACAACAGTGGTTGAGTTTCAACCCACTTCTCCCGCTTCCCTCTCTCTTTCTTCTCTCTCGATCAAATCTATAAATACAGGGGCATGATTCATTATAAAGGGTTGTTCATTCTTCTTCCCCCCCCCCTCTCTTTCTTCTCCAAGGTCGAATGTGTAGTTTAAGCCCCCTCCCTTGGCTTTGTAATGGAATTTTCCTGCCTCTTTCCTATTAATGGTGTATTGTGTGAACTCTTGGAGCAATAAAATCTATTTTATGATGTGTTTTGTCCATCCTTTTCTCATTTTTTTGTCTCTTCTCGTCTCTCACCATTACAGGGTATACTGTGCATATCTTTGATGTCCATTGCAGGTTTTGGGAGCTGTGTTTAAGAGGTTTGAAATGGTTTTCTGTGTGAAATTTATCCTTAGTCTGTGATGTATCTGTCCATCCTCTCCATTGGTCACCTCTCTCCATTTTAGGCAGTTGGGTTTGTGATCAGCAGTTCCCTTTTCTCAGAGCTATCACCTCTGTAGTGTAGGATTTCTTTATTTTTATGCTCTCTCTCTCCCTGGTCCCTTGGAATTGTTAGATTAGGAGTAGATAGTTGCATTTCCTTCCTTAGAAGTAGTTTAGTGCTAGGATTAGGAAGAGGAGCCAGCCTTCTCTAGAGGATCATTCTCATTTGCAAGTCCCACAGCTTGGGGAATGATCCAATGTTATGCAAATCACACCAAATGACCTTTCCTTAGAAAAGTAGATCCAAAAATCATTTCATGGTGTTGTGATTTCACACTAATAAGCCTCATACATGTCAAACATACCATAAAAACATCATCCATTCTTGCACATTACTTTTCACCAATCATTTTCTTCATATTTCTACCAAGTAGGCTCATTTCCTACTCAAAACAGCTTACTTCTAGGAACAAGTCTTCACCTAACATGATCAAGATCAGCCAAAACACCTCAACTATGTCATTAACCAATAATTTTAAATCCACTAACCTCGTAACATAGACATGCTTGCTAGACCTCATGAAACATCCAACAATGCAAACCACACCTCTTTTCCTCTTCACCAAACTAAACTACCCGAAAGCGCTTTGGAAAATCAATCGCTTACGCCATTTTTGTCAATTTCAAGATATCTAAAAACATTCAATAGGAAAAAAATTAATCCCTATTCAATATGCAATGGATAGTAAGCATCATATAATCCAAAACACGAGTCTTCCACTTCCATCTTCTAGCCAAAACAATCATGTCCTAAAATAGTCAAACTTGGTCTTCAAAAAATGAGTGGTTCTCCTATCAAAACACTTCATCAAGATACAAACCATATCTCATTGGAAATTTCTCTAAATCTTATTTCTATAACATCTTACATTTCCTTCCAAATTTAAGTGGAAGGCCTTCAACCAGGTAAATCTCTATAACTGCTCAAAACTTCCCTTTTAGGCCCAAAGACCAGTCTTCATAAATAGGGCACACTTTTCCCTCTAGGACCTCAACCATGACTTGAAACTATCATGGAAATATAGTAAAACTCCCATGATTCTATCAATGTTTATTTATTCATTGGGTTCAATGGAATACTTTTCCACAAACTGAAAATCTTCATAAACTTTCATGTTTGAGTGGGGTCCACATACTATCACAAGATCTATCATAAATTTATGGAAATATGGAGGAGTCCTCTACAACCTCTAATCATCACATTTGTAAAAACAATCAGAATTGGATTTGTCCAAGTCACAAATCCACTTTATTAGTACAAGCAATTTTTTCCAAGTCACTTTTGAACTAGGGTTTAACTAGGGTTTCAAACCACTTTATCTTCTTAACGATCGTTCATAAAAACCTGACAATCAAAACACCTCATTATATTTGGAAAATATTATTATATAAGTTTAAAAACATCCCCCAAAACCTATGGGTACCATGAAAAACACATTTTTCACAATGAGCATCAAAAGGTCCATTTTTAGCACAAAAACACACTTTAGAAAAGTCGGTTTTACCAAAAATGATGTATCTTACAAAATATTCTTCACTTTGACCTGAAAAATTTTCATGAAGCATCATGACAACATCTTCTAACTTTTCATACTCATCATATATCTCAAATATGTCTAGAAATCTCCAACCACAATGACTTACCTGTGTTTTCTTAGCATGCATTCATTCTCTTGCTTCCCAAGGACCATGAAACACCACCAAACCTCTGAGAAATGAAATGAAACTCATCATACATGTCATGTACACTATAAAAATTCTCTTACCATGATTCAACAAGACTGATCAGTTCCAAAACTAAGTCACCATACCAAACCACAAGCTCCAGGACTAGGAATAGGCCTAAAGACTGACTCACCATGCCAACCCATGAAGTAGACCAAGATGACTCTTTATAGACTCATCAACACTCTTCAAACATAATTCCAACCATGATGGACCTTACACCAACCTTAAATAAACTTATAAAGACTCATACTATGATCATAAACTATAATTCATGTTCCAGGACGTCATAAAACATCACCAAACTTGACACTACCAATCAACCTTCATGATTGACATTTGACAAACACCTTATGAAGACTCATATGACCTCTTCACACCCTTTTCCATTAATGGATTTTACATTGATGACAACGCTAAGACACAATGACCAATAACATAGTCTAGATCCAACCTTCTCAGCCTATTTTTCAAAGACATAATCAATCAAAATCTCTCGATATAAGCTAAGTCATTCATATCTCCTATCTTTCACATTTTTTTTTTACTTTACATGCTAGATCTTACTTATATCTGCTATATTCATTTGATCTTAGTACTATAATAAAGATTTGAATTTATTTAAATCACCAATCTATATGGCCTAATGCTAGGAACACCTCCATGAAAATCCCAAAATTGGAGAATAAAAATAATGTTGATTATCCTCAAATAGTGGCACACTACATGCATATATGATGTACACTTTTTCAAAGGAAGTATTGCAAAAAGGAATTAAATTAAAGGATCATTAGTCTATATATGAATGGCAACATAGAGGTTCACCATGTGTGCATGGATTCATATAGTTAGAAGGAGCACCAATTATGAACAACCTTGGTTTGACAAATGATTGTGAATGGAAAAATGTTGAAAAATACTTCCATTTTATTATCCACGCATGGAATCCTTGGGAAGACCCACACCAAAAAAATGTACATGTATGTTGTTAATTCTTACACAATATATGTTTTTTATATAATATTCTCACTTTCTCTATGTATATGATATACTTAGAATCATAGGCATGTCATAATTTTATGCAACATCCATGTATTCAAAATACAAGATAAATTACACAAGAGGATATATAATGTGAATACAAATATATTCTTAATCGCATAGAAGGACATACAATTTGTAGAGAGGGTGCATACCTACGTAAGGAAAAAAATATGACTAGTTTGTAGGTAAGGTGTTGAAACATTGAAATTGTTTTAATGAAATTAAATACAATATGTGTGAAAAAACTAAAATTTAGTTATTTTTTCTTATAGGTATAATGCACCATGGCCATTGAATCTTGAGGGATCAAGATTATATCAAGACTCAAAGTGACATGAGATAAAATGTTTGAGCCTAAAGTAAATGATGATAGAGTAAATTCACACAATCATTACATATTATAGTTATGGAGAGAAAATGTAGATTGACAACCCGCTCTTTCCAAACATGATGTAATCAACTACATTGAAAATTATGTAGTGAAATCATAAAATATTTCCAAAAGATATCGGAAAATGTTGACGCGGCTTGGAAACATTGAAAACCATAACGAATTAGCAAGCAGCAAGAGCATATAAGAGACTTCGATAGAAATGATCATTGAAAGAAATATTGGGGCAAAATAAACATGTCATATGTTGTTAGTGCTTCCATTGGTAGAGAGAAGTAGATTATTTGTCAATTTGAATGTTTCACATGAGATTTTCAAATTGGGAACCAAGATTTATGAAGAGACCATGAAGAACATGCAAACTCATTCATTGATGGGTACAAGAATATGTCGTTTTCCATGGAAAGTGTTTCACTTATTGACACAACTAGATCTTGGGTGTATAATCCAAGGAGAAAAAGAGATAATAAATGGGAGGTGAGGAGTGCGAAAGTTATGTGAGATTATTCTCAAGGTTTTCTCTCATCTTCGCACTTGAATCCTAGAACCGGGTTGATTTTTATTGGTCGAGTGAGTACTTTACAAGCCATTTCATGATATACAAAGATATATTGGACTTGATTGTGATGCAAAGTAATATCGAGATAGGATTCATTCAATTATAATCCTTGACAATGGAGCTATGGGATATGTTTGAAGCATAGTAAACCAAGGAGTGTCCACTAGAAATATTAACATGTGTTATGGTTGAATTTGATAGTTACTTCCGAATACCTTTTGAAGATCAATCTCCACATATAACTTTAGTTACACTAATACAAAGTGATGCACATACCAATCACCCTTACGGTTGGCTTGGGCATTTACAATACAAAAATCACAAGGTTTGACTCTTTCAAAAGCTATAGTTGATATAAAACAAAAGGAAATAACACGGTTAACATTTGTGGCTATCTCTCGTGTAAAGTCATTGGAAGGACTAAGAATATTATCACCATTTACATATGACCACTATGAAAAGATGAAGAAAGGAAATACTTTTGAAATAAAATGTTGAGGAAGAGATATTGAAGTCCTTAGAAGCTAAATAATGTCATCTGCTAATTACAAATTTCGTACTTTGAATTTGTCATGTACGTGGAACATTTTCATTAATATTAAACAATTTTTTCATTCTCGTACACTTTAATTTTGATATATATTACACACTTTAATTTTAATGAAATGTTTCGTATTGTATGTTCAATCAAAACACACTACCTACCTTAGATAAATCTATGTAAGAGACGCGAGAGATATTATTGTTGAGGTGCTTATGCTATATTTGTGACATAAGTAGAATAGGCAACTTTCAACATCTCTTACATAGATTTATGTGAGATAGGTATTTTAGTATTAAATTAATGTAATACTTATTATTTTAAAACAATTTAATGCTAATTAAATTAAAACAATTTAACAATTCAAGATTAAAGTAAATACTAGTGTATACTAAACGTAATTAAAACCTTTTTTTTATTGAGCACCTCTAGGGTGTCTTACAATTGGGCACTAGATTACATAGTTTGATGGCATCTGCCTAAGTTTCAGAGGAACATATAGATCCAACAATGCAAAGTAAGCGAACAAACTAAACCAATGAACACCTTCAACTAAGTAGCTACGGGTAAGGGGCATCCACACCGTCAAAATCACCAGTGGCACAATCTTGAACTCAATCGGATTACATAGTTTGATGGCATCTATGCCTAAGTTCCAGAGGGAACATATAGATCCAACAATACAAAGTAAAGCTAAGGAGCTATGGGTAAGGGGCATCCACGCCGTCAAAATCACTCAAAGTGCACCATCTTGTCTTCAATTTGTTGGACTCTATGTGTCGAGTGTGCCTAGACCAACAAAATTCGATCCCAGGAGAACTTCATTGAAAGCCATACATCAACATTAATTTTCCAAAGCCCCTTTAATGAAAACCAATTCTTTTCATTTCATTTTGTCATATTACAAATTTGTAAATAATGAAATATTTTCTTAAAAATGTGGAGCAAAGTGGTTAAATTGTGAAGCATTGGCTGCTTAAAAGAAAGTTAATCTTTTTAAATTGTGGAGCGGCGGCTACTTAGGCAGAGCAATTTCATGGCCAGTTAGTTGTGGGAGCTGAGAGTTTGTAACATCGGTATATAGAATTGTAAGGTTTCTTTTGCCTACCTCGGATACCGCAGATTGGTTGAGGTAATTTGTTTATATTGTTTGAAAAACTCTAATGATAGTTATTGATAAAAATTCCTAAAAATACGTATGAAAGCATGAAAATTTACAAACCATGGAACCAATATTGCGAAGACTTGCTAAAATCTAGTTGCAATAGCTTCGAAAAGTTGTGGTTTGCCTTTTCCATGGAACCACTACTTCATAGACTAAAATTTTGAAGGATACAAGAAAATTTCAGTTTGGAATGAAGGGAATGAGACAGGGAAAGGGCATGGAGGAATCACAATTCTAATCAAGGATACATGGCTTGGGGTCGTTAAAGTGGAAAAAGAAGATGCAAATAAGCAATATATATGGCTGAAAATAGCGGATAACAAGACAACTATCAGATTGGCTGCTTGCTACTTTGCTCCGCAAAGATCAAAGACATATAAGAAAAGAAATTTAGATAGTGAGGACCCTTATGCTTCAATAAAAAAAGACATTTCTTTGTTTGGTGCTGACGGAGAAATTATTATGATGGGAGATTTTAATGCAAGAACGGAAAATAATCAATCTCTTCAGCTGGACAACACCAAAGGTGACGATGGAAATCCACTTTGGCTTGATGAGGCAGATGACAAGTTTTGGGAAAGAATATCCCAAGATGGGAATGGAGGGGTGACGCTCTTCGGGGTTGAGCTCCTAGGTCTATGTAGCCTACACGACATGGTTATTTGTAATGGCATGAAGACTTGGCCTAGATCCGGAAATATCACTTGCAAAACGTACAATGGTCAAAGTGTTGTGGACTATGTTATCTGCACTCAAAGTTCTATTTGTAGACTGCTCGAGTTCGAAATTGGGGATTCTCCTATTGAGCTCAAATCTGATCATAAACCTCTCTTAATCAAACTTGCCACCAATACAAATCAACAACAAGGAAACTAAAGCCATCACTTGCCAGAGTCATATCCAAAATAAGGCAAAATCATTTTGAATAAAGAAAATCAGGAAATCTTTTTTTTGCGCCCTTGAGCAACAATTTCAATCGGAAAAATTGATTTAAAGTGCAATATGATCAAGGGGGCAAGGGGGTGTGTGGAAATAATCTAATTATACCTTTAATTCACAAGGCTTTAGGTGCTTGCAAAAGATCTAAGCCCAGAAAAGGAGCTGCAAATACTTTTCCCACTAATCCATGGTATGATGAGGATTGTAAGGCTGCCAAGAGAACTATAAGAGAAAGTGGAGGGAATAAAATAAATAAAAAGAATTATAAGAGACTGGTTCAATACAAAAAAGAAACCTATGTGAATAGAAGGAGGTCGGAATTAATTGCTCTCGGAAAACACAATCCCAAAGGATTTTGGAGGGAGTTGCAACAAAAGAAAACACACATAGAAAACAATATCACAGAAGCACATTGGTTGGAATATGCGAAGCTTTTATATGAGCGGTCTCTTCAACAGGATAGCCCTCCCATCCTCCAGACTTCAGTCAAGCTATTCTCAGAAGACGACATCAAATACGGCATTCAAAAGCTAGCAAATGGAAAAGCACAAGATGTTGATGGGTTACAAGCTGAATTTTTAAAATGGGGGGTCGAGGTGCTTGCTCCACATATCAAAACAATCTTCAATAATGTAAATCAAGTAGGGTTCCCAATAGAATGGACGACCAGTGTGGTTATTCCTCTATTTAAAAGTGGGGATGCCAATAACCCTTCTAACTACCGCACCATTATGATCAATCCTCTGTTTGGTAAGTTGTTTGGGGGCATGATAGAGCGCCGAATCAGCAATTGGGCAGAAAGAGAGGGTAAAAGAGCAAAAGGACAGGCAGGCTTCCGACCTAAACATTCAACCATTGATCATTGCATAACTCTCAGGCATTTGATTGAAAAGGTTTGGGATTCTCAAGGTGAGGAAGCTTTTTGTTGTTTTGTTGACTTTAAAAAAGCGTTTGACACGGTCCCTCGTGACAAACTTTGGAACAGGATGGAAGAACTTGGGATTCCAGACGAGTTTAGAGCTACAGTGCATAGGCTTTATGAGCAGGTCAGAGCTAAAATCAGAACTAGAGAAGGCATGTCAGAATGTTTTGGTAGTGACATTGGTGTCAAGCAAGGCTGCCCTCTTTCTCCCACTTTGTTTGGTCTATACATCGACAAGCTTGAAGAATGGTTACACAATACCGAGGGAGGGGGTGTTCAGTTGGCAGAATATGTGGTGAAGTTGCTCTTATATGCTGATGACCTTATCTTAATATCAACAACAGCTCAAGGTTTGAGAGAGCATCTAAAAGCTGTAGAACTCTTTTGCCAGGAAGTCGGGATGCAAGTGAACATTGACAAAACAAAAATCATGATTTTTTCTCTAAAAAGGAAAGGGACGCATACTAACTTTCTTTTTGAAGGGAGGCCATTGGAAATTGTTACAGAATATAAATATCTGGGGATTGATTTTCACCACAAATTGAGCTGGGAAACATGCAGAGCAAAAAGAATTCAAGGAGGTTGGAAAGCATCATACTCGCTCCAAAATAGATGTAGGAAAGCTGAGCTTTGGGACTAGAATACTAAGAAAACCCTCTTTGGTCTGTTGGTCACTCCAGTGGCCCTTTATGGGTGTGAAGTCTGGGGAAGTAATATGTCAAAGCATGGGTGGAGACAGGTAGAAAGAATCCAAAAACATTTAATCACAAGCACTCTCAAGGTTAAATCAACGGTCCCTTATGAGATTTTACTGGCTGAAGCAGGTATGTTACCAATGGAAGCTTTGGCAATCACTCAGCTAATAAGCTATTTGAAAAAAGTGGAAAGCATGGACAATCATCGTTGGCCCAAAATGGTTATAGAGGATAACCTAGAGCGCAGAAAGAAAACTTGGATGAAGCAGAACACCAAATGGATGGAGAAGTGGGGCATCCACTTCCAGGAGTGCCCTAACAAAGCAATAGGGAAATAAAAAATTATGTGGCGGAGAAGTTTAGGAACATCATGTGGACAGAAAATATTGGTCGTAAGAAAGCGCACTATATCAAATATTTCAACCCCACTTGGGCTCATGATAACAAAGCTTATTTAAGGGCGGATATCAAAGGTAAGGCTAGGATTATTTTGGCTCAGTTGAGGACCGGGTCACATCATCTTCACTGTGAAACGGGCAGATGGACTATTCCCAAAGTAGAGTGGGAAAGGAGAACTTGTCTTTTCTGCAGTACAGGGGTTGTTGAAACAGAATGGCACTTCATCATGGAATGCTCAGCATATGATGACATCCGCTTCCAGTACGAAAATGACTTACAAGTGGACAACCTAGATGAGTTATTTGAGGAAGCAAAGCTTCAAAGGATTGCTAGTTTTGTGCTCAAGATTCACAAGTGGCGAGAGGATTTGGAATAGAACTTGGTTTCAGCTTAGTGTTTCTACTTTTCTTGGTCCCTTTGACTCTTTAGTCACGTGGACGTCATTAAAATCTTTCATTTCATTTCATTTCATAAAGAATTGTTCAACATAGAAAGCGGTTTTAAGGCGTGCTCTCTTGCCACCAAATTGTTTTCCAAAACTTTGTGCAACATAGAAAGCTATGAAATTGGGAATATGTATATTCTTACTAAAAAGACATGCTAACCTCCTCGGGAAGAACCCTAGAGGCGGGTGACGTTCGACTTTATTCGAGTAGGTAGAATGGTGCGGCAACTAAGAAAACTTAAACGACTCATGAGAGCGTTAACAACGAGGTTGGCTCTTGTCAAGAAGAGTGGAAAGTTCACACTAGGTTACAAGACTTCCCTCCAGTCTACTAGGACCAACAAAAAATAGATTATTGTAATTGCAAACAGCTGTCCTCCCCAGAGTATTAGGTCATGCTTGCAAAGATTGGGGTACATCATTTCAATGGAAACGATGTTGATCTAGGGACATCGTGTGATAAGTATTATCGGTGTCTTTGTCTTAGCATTACGAGATCCAGTGATTCTCGATATCGTTAAGACCGTGGCATTAGACCGGTCAAGACATATTTAAGATAGTAATGACCGTGTAATTGTTAATTTTCATACATGCCGGATGATGTCTCGTGAAGGCGAAGAGGGAATGATTTGCCATAAAATTACAGCCGAGATTCATTTTTCAATTTTTCGAGATGACTACAAATGGTGACCTTACTTTTGGTTTTAGCTGTGTTCTAATTGAGACGGCTATTTATGTTTAATTACCTTATTCTGTAATGGCGAACTTGTATGGTTGTTAATTGAATGTTTATACGTAAACACATGTTAACCTTCTCTGCACTGTGGTCGATCCGCCTAACCTATGTCTTAAAATTGCTTCATGCAACTCTAAAATCCATGTGTGTGTCGGCCGTCAATGACAAAACTCTCACATTCCTATAACATTTGACACAATCAATCTCCACGAACCAATTTGAAATCTCTGTTGAACAGGGTTCATTTTAAGACCCCCTCCGAAAAAATTAGTTTAGAATTGGTGGTGAATCTCCAAAATCGACTTTCGCATCGATGGCGAATTTATGAAAAACCATTTCGTGGCAAAGCCGATCGGATTGGACGGCCGTCCATCGCCTACCGCACAACCTAGGTCGGATGCCGTCCAACCCAGGTTGTATGGAAGACGATGGACAACCGTCCAACTCGAGCTTTGAGTTGGACGGCCGTACATCGTCTGCCGTCCCAATCAGCCAAACCGGCCGTCTGCCGTCAACCCAACCGTCCAACCTAGGTTGGGCGGTAGATGATGGACGGCCGCCAACCTGGGTTGGACGGTCGTACATTTTCTGTTGTCCAACCTGGGTTGGACGGTCATCCATTGTATGCATTGTCCAACCTAGGTTCGATGGCTTGGTTGGATGACAGACAATGGATGACCATCCAAACGACCGTCTAACCCAAGTGGGACGGCCATCCATTGTCTGTTGTCCAACCTAAGTTGGACGGACAACCACTCTTTGTTGGATGTTTGTATTAAACGGTACCCCTACTGCAACCCCCAAGCTATGTATTATACCTTGGCGAATACATGTATAAGTTAATTTTTACATATAAATAGTAGGCAAACTGACCCATACAAATGACTTGTTGGTTGAAATTTTTGGCAAGGCGGTAGCCGACTTCTAAAAATTCGCCATTTCCAATTTCCAAAATCCCTAATATTCGCGAGTTTACGAAAATTTGCCACTAAAATTTTCCGTCTTTGTTGAATTTGTGCATGCATTTTCAATCTTTCACACAATTTGTCTTCATAAACCAATTTGAAATTTGTCCAATTTGTGCATGCATTTTGACACAATCTGTCTTTATAAACCAATTTGAAATATTTGTCCAATTTGTGCCCAAAATTGATCATTAAAACTTACAAAACCCCAAAAATGTTTGATCTTCTCGTAATTTCGAAGTGAGCAAAGTCCATCTAGAAGTGGATAGATCTAATGATTGAGAGGTTGCGTTTTCCATTCAAACAACCAAAGGTTTAAACTTGGCAGTCGGTCTTCATAAACCAATTTGTGTCCAAAATTGACAATAAAAATTAACAATCCCAAATTTTTTTGAAATTTTGATCTTCTTTAAATTTCCAAAGTGAACAAAGTCCATCTAAAATTGGACGGATCTAATGTTTGAGAGGTTGTATCTTCCACGCAAACTACCAAAGTTTGAACCTTGGCGGAGTTTAAAGCCCTTTTGTGTGAGCAGGTACATGGGTTTGACATGATACTCCTTGGTTCAATAAAAATGTGAGGCCATCTCTAGCTAGTCAGTGTTTCTATAGGTAGTCCCTAGAAAAGGACTTCCCAGTAAATTATTCTAAATTGAAGGCACATGGAATGATTCAACATCAAACTGTATTGTTGAATGGTCATCAGGCTTTCATTTATACCTTGTTACATACAAATTCGAAGTCAAAATGTTTAGAATGCATCTTAATCTTATTATAAAGTTGCCTCTCATGGGGGTGCAATATGATTGTTGTCCAAATTTACACCCCGCGTAATTTTGAACAACTCATCTAAGTTGGGATTTAGAGAAATTTTGCTTTGGGAAAACCGCGCAAGTTAGCCTTCTGCGGAGTGCAGGAACATAGCGTCTTGCGGGTTCTCCCAACCCGTGGAACAAAGGAATGAGTGCTTGGGACGTAGGTGGACTTTGGCCAAATTTTTGTGGGGTTTGTAAGACCTTCGCGGCATTGAGGAAGTCTATTATCCGCGAGCACCAAATCAAAGCACCGAGGGGTTGCATGCCCGCGGAAGGGTTATAAATCAGTTAAGGGCAAAGTCTGCGGAGTGAAGGATGAGAAGTTAGTGCTTCATGGAACGGAAAAATACAGTGCCACGCGGACTTGCAAGTTCTATAATTCCGTGGAGTTTTTCAATTTTGCGTGGGCAAAATCATGGTCTGCTCTTGTGAAGCCGCGTTGCACAAACGAGAGGTTTGAAGCGTTGTGCGGCGAGGGAAGTGCAAAATGGAAAGTGACCAAGGCAAAGGCCGCGAAACACCAATTCGGTGTCCTGCAGGTTTCTTAGAGGACAGTGTTTCGCGGACTTCCAAAGTCCGCAAATAAAAAAGAAGTGATCACCAAGCCAAAAAGCCGTGGGTCAAAGTGGAATCATCAAAATCCAGGGAAGGTGGAAGCGAAAGCCGCACCTGTTCATGAACCGGACGACCAACTAACTCAACCACCAGAATTTAATGAAGTATGGCGTCCTCCTGCATAGTCTGATAGCGTGCGATAGAATCAAGGTTCCGTGTTATAGTGGTTGGCTCTCTTTAAATGGCACCCATGCCTGTACTACAAGTCAACACTACAAGAATTCATAGTGTCCTTGCTTACTCAGCAGGATTTCAGGGATTGGTAATCCAACATGGCACTCCTTCCTTTCTTCTCTTTCATCCTCCCCATGAATTCTATAAATGTAAGTGCTCACACACATTGTAGGGGTTCTTCTCCTGTTTTCTGCCTTCGCATATTTCATAGTTTCTCACCTATGAACTCGAACTTCATGCTTTTGACCTCTGCAACTTACGAATGTGGATTTTCCTGCCTCTGCTCTGTGTGTAAACTATTAAGGATCGATTAATGCAAGTGTGGTTTCTTTCTTTCCTTCAAATACTCTGTGTTTGGCATGAATATCTCTGCCCTTTTGCATATCTTGTATTCTTTTCAGTTGCTCGCATTAGAGTCATGTGCATCCTTATGATCTTCATTCTACAAACTTGTATCTGTGTCACTTAGAGTTGGAGAAGTTCCACATTTCAGTTTGGTGCATCACCTCCCCTTTGGTTTTCAGTTTTCTCTCCTTCTAACTCTGTCTCCTTGGAATTATTAGCTTAGATTAGATATGTTAGAGTAGAAAGCTGGTATAGGATTAGTTGCAGCAAACTGGGGTGAAGGGAACCAGCCCTTTCATCTAGAGAAAGACCATGAGTAACCCACAGACCCATGCTCTATGAACGTTTGACTGGAATGCTGAACCTGGTTTCAGCAGGGGTGAAATTTTCAGTGACAACAATGATCCAAGGCGAAAGGGTTGTGCATAACATATGACTCTATGAGTGAACACATCCTAAGGTATAAATGCACTAAGACATAAGAGATGGATTTTTTTATATGCACAAGCTATTACAAAACTTTCAATAAATAAATGTTCATCTGTCCATGGTCCACTGGGGATTTCAGTGTAGCAGGATGCTAGTCCTACCATGTGATGTGTATAAGTGGTAGTGCTGGGTCTTTACCTCACAATTGTTGGACAACTGTGGGCATTCATACACTTCTAAAAAAATCATTCACTGCACTTTTTGTATATCACAGACAGAGTTGATACAATAGCCAAAAATAACAGAAACACCGCATATTTGATTTAACATAAACAAAAATAAAAGTAGTTAGTTCCATATATCAACCATTATATTGTATAGAATTGCAAATAACAAGATACATGCATATAATATTAAGCAACTCTTTCTTCTAGGTGGTAATCTACCGGCAATTCCACGATAATACCATAATTTTTTTCTAGGAAGTAATCTACCAGTAAGTATAGTTATCCACCATAATACCACTTCTAAGTAATCAACGTGTCATCAGCAAAAACCTTCGTTACGAGACTTACAAGGATCCTCCTAGGTTCTGAAAACATATAATATATTTTAGGTTGTTCTTCTTGAGGAATTTCATTAGTGTTTCTTTCCATATAAACGTGTTCAGTAGCCCAAGTTTGAAAATGAGTAACTTATGATTATTCCATGTTGGCTTCTCAGTTCTTCAAAATGGCTGATACCAAGAGTGTCTATTGAAAAAATTATCCAATCATCTCCGAGTCTGGGAGATCCTATATTTCACGAGGTGATTAATTGGCTTTCTGATTTTGGGAATGCACTCCTGTTTTTCCCAGTTGATGCTTCTAATCATTAATTTAATTGCAATTATCAAACCACAAAGACCAATCTTCTGATTCTGTTTTAATTTCACTTGCATTACTAGAGGGTTCCATAGAAACATTACTAGAAGTACCCACCTTCACATTCAATTTTGGAGATAAGTCATCAGATTCTGAGCATTTCAAGTTGGGCATCTTATTCCTTCTCTGCTCAAATCCAGAGTGGCTGACATTGATTGCTGATTTTCTCAACAAACAAGTTTGATTGGATTTATTTTCCCGCTTGGTATGATAGAACCTTCCAGTAAGTGCATCAGTCAATAAAATTGATTCATCCTGCTGCTGAAATATTTTCCAAATCTTCAAACCTAAAGGAAAAAGTCCAGTTTTTTCCCATTTTCTTAGTTGAAACATTGAAAATGGCCCTCGTATCATACCTGCACAATCCTGATAGCGCCAAACCTTCTCTACTTCACTGTCACCTCCTTTACTCATTGGAGGATTTCTCTTTGAGATGTGTGCTAGTAAGGATGAAGATCTATGCATATGGTCTCTTTCTTGTGGGCATCTTGAACTTGATGTAAATTCTGTAGATTTACCAAATGTTTGAGGCAAGCCTGTCATTCTGCTAACTTTCATCTCTCTTGTAGTACTAATAGTATCACATCTAGTAGCAATCCTTTGAGAACACTTTTGTGTTTTTGGCTCATGGAATTGATGCTCTTCTCTGTCCCTCTCTCTTTCCCAGGTCCTAGTAACAACATTTTGATCCCTGTCATCATTCTGATCACTCTCCCTCTTAGAATCGCTCCAACCAGAGTCATTTCCTTTCTTTTCATTCCTAATCTTCCCTGAACTTTTTGGGATTGTCTCCCGATTCCCTGCAAAGTTGGAATGAATTGGGTTGAGCAGACCATACAAGTTTATGAAGAACAACATGTGAAGTGAAAATTTCTAAAACCTTGGCTGCAAGCTGCCGGCTTTTCCTCCAAAAGCTCAATATCAGAATCATGCTCCAAGCATAGACCAGCAATCACTTCTGGTAACTCCTGTAGCTTCCTAGCATGCTCTTCAGGGCTGCTTAGCAGTTGAATCTTCTCCAAACATTCCCTAAGTGTGCTAAATGGAATACTGTCAAGGATTGGCAAATGTTTTTGAGGCATTAACATTGTGAAGTATTATATAATAAACATTGACCCTGCAAAACTCTACAGTGCATTAAGTTCAATCGTATTGTTTCCTTGTTATGATCAACCAAGTAAATACTAAGACTGATGCAAAAACCAAGTATTGATTTAGAAACGAGTTCAGCATAAGAGGAGATCAGATATGAATCTGTAAAAGGAATTTGTTAAAAGAAAAACATTTTAGCGAAAAAATTAAAAAGAAAGCAATAGAAGCCTGCAACAAGGTACTGCAATAGAGTTAAATATTGATCTTATTGCTTAAAAGCTTCTATGGAAATGCATGCTATATGAATCATACGGTCCCAGTTATATGCATTACGTAATTGACATTGTATGTTGCTACAATAAAAAAGTTAAAAACATTAAGATTGGATTGTCTATTTTGTTTTGGAGTGGCTTTTGGCACTATGTTAATTAGATAATGCGTGTCTTCTGGATTCAACTGCATAGTTTTCGTATTGGCTGACATTTCAGGAATCTGTAATGGACCCATTATCAGGGATAAGCGAGAAGCCAAAATTATTTACTAAGATAGATTTTAGGTTTAAGAAGAGATATTTATTGCCAACATTCAATATAGGAAAGTTAGAGTTGGCTACCCAATCATTCATACATTGCAGGAAAAAGAGATATAAGCCACATAAATATTAAAATTTCGCAGGAAAATGCATCATCAGATGCATTAATAATGTTTTCAATCCAATGGAACTTGCAACCATATTTGAAAAAGGATATTCTTTTCTATAGCCTTTCTCACTTGCTCGGTCTCTCAGGTTACTTAGCTTCGCTATTTCTGTTTCAAGCCACTGCATCATGAACAAGTAATTGCATGATGAGGTAAATATCTCTCATCACTTTATTTTTTTTTATTTCACTAAATTAGGATTTTTTAAACAGTAAATCAATTATTTTTGTTATTACTGCAGGTTCTGACATTTGTTAAATACGGACTTACATTGTTGACCTTAACTTCATGCAGAGCCTTTGCTATTTTCTGAATTTCACCCTGCCAATGCATATAACAGTGTATCATTTCTGCCTATGTTAAATTTCTAGGATATAATATAAATTGAATTCAAAGTTCAGAAACTTGTGAAGATTGACTACAAAAGGATAAATTTACCACTGTTGGTTGTTTGATCAAACCACATTCTACACTTTGATGCAGTTGCTGGCACTCTTCCTGCAAAAAGTAGATTCATCTCCACATTCAAACAAAATACAAAGATAAAAAATTAAAATACAGATATGTGAAGTGTCAATATATTTGTTTACATATTGCACTTGCACTCTCCACAATGATTTGATCATTTTGTATCCATATTAAACTGGAATAGAAAGACAAAAATGCATCTAAGCATAAACACCACATGACGAAAATCAACAATAGTCCTTGTTGAAGTCCTGTTTTAATCTCAACAAGAGTAGACCAAATCCTCACAGGGAAAGTAATGAAATCCCATATTCCTATGTAATAGATGATTGTTACAATAACCTGAAATCACAGCTGCTCATTGAACTATCACATCGTCCTATTAATAACTGCTTTATTATATTTATCTAATTATAATGATATCCATTTTGATTCATTATTAGATTTTTCTTTCCTGCGAAATGCTAGCAATTAGAATAATTAGATATGCTAATGTAGTCATATAACTAAAAGTCTAAGACTTAAATTAAATCACTAAAATAATGAAATCATAAAAAGAAAAGCTAAAACCAAATCAGATAAACACTAGCCATCAAATACAAATTTACAAATATAATTAGCCAAGGAAGGGAGGATTCCCAAGGAAATAAAAATCAGATGACAACCAAAGCAGAAGATTGGCAGGAAATGTGTGAACTTGCATGCATGCATCAACACTCAGAGCAGGAGGAGAACTGCCAGCATCAACATCCACCACCATTGCAGCACCAATGCAGGATCTGACATTAAATGAATTCATCCATATATTACAAATGTTGACAGTCATTTCAATAGCAGATCACTTATTACATACAATCAAGCCGAAGGAGTATGAGGATTTTCTTAGTGTGCATGGTCAAAGAGACAGCAGTTGGGGGGAAATCAAGCAGCATAAATATAAATGACAAATCAATGACGTGCTGAGCAAATAAATAGATAAGATCTCTAGAGAATTGGTTTTTTTTTTTTTTTGGGAGATATATCTATAGAATGGGCACCCTTATAACTCTAAGATAAGATATTTGGGGTGCCGGTGGTGGTGGGGGACCCTCTAGAAATTGATGGGGGCCAAATTCTCTATCTGGCATGCCCTATCTAGATACATACCTTATCGACCCCTATATATATGTGTTGCCAACATGACTGTAAAAGTTGCTCAGCTTGCAAGATATCAAGATATCTATAGGAGCGAGCCGGGTCGATAAATTTAAATAATAATATTAAAATTGAAATTTCAACTTACTTATAGCCCTTAATATTTACATTAGGAATAGAAACGATAAATGAAAAACAACAAAAGCTCTCATCTTACACACAAAAAAGTCGGTGACACAGGACAGATAGGGACTGTTGAAAATCAAAATTTTAAGATAAAATGATACCAGTTATTTCATGGGAGTAGTATTCAATTTGGGGAAGATCCTCAAGGCATATCATCAAAACCTTGGAGATGTTAGTTTTAGAGAGAAAGGTGATGCTAACACGTTGACCGAGGGACTTTCATGCCATTGCGTGTTTCCAAATTGTCAAAGCTTTTGGTGCTGGTAATGCTTTGTACATCTCCTCTCTCACAATGTGAGATTATTCACAATACACACCTCCAACACTTACAACTAGATGGAAACTATTACTGTAGACCTGAATCCTATCAGAGGGATATGCTACTGTAGTGAACAGCTTGTAAATTACAGATATGACAGGTAACAACCGCATGCTAAAGAGGGCTCAGAAGACATGACACCGAAACAGCCATCGGTGTTTGCACCAGAGAGAGGGAAGGTGCTAACACATCACCACAAGGATTTGTACCCCCATAGCCTGCTTTCAGATTGGAATGTGACCAATTAAAGCACTTTGGAGGCTATATGGTTTGTAGATTGTAGAGAGCCATTTGAACTTGTTTAAGTCTTAAAACCCAAGTCGTTGATTTTTGTTAATTTTAAAACTGACCTTTAATTTATATAAAGCTAGAAGTGGTATAAAAGTTCACTTTTTTGGAATTAGAGGGACTAGTCACATAAAATTTAAAAAGAGGGCTGATATCAAATTTTCCAGCTAAGCCTTCTCTCAGAGATTTGTGATTCTTCAAATTCAGGGATTACGGAGACTATTTCTAACCATTGAATGCTAATTTTCCTTATGTTTTTTTATCATTGTTAATATTTCAAGGTGGAAATGGTGGTCACTGGGGGACTTTGTCAAAAAAACAGTGTTGTCTTTTTCAGTCTCATTCACATGTCATGTATTTGTTACCTGTCTCTCATTAAAAAAATAGTATATTTTGGGAGCAATTTTAAGCCATAGAACCCATAATCCCAAGGGTTAATGCTGGGTGTCAGAGTTCGGAGGAGTTCCAGGGCCAAATTCAAAAGGAGAATATCAATGGCAAGTTTACAAAGTGTTTTATGGTCTGACACAAAATCTCTGGCAAAAGATCGGCCCTATGGAAACATAAATTTAAGGCAATTTTGACACTAGTTGTGGAATATTGTTTCAGGCCAGTGTGAAAATACTGTCCTGATAGAAGGTTTCAGGATAGGGAAGCAGTAATACTTATTATGTTATCAGTTGCAGATGATTCAATACTATGACACTTGGAATCAACTACAAGCACTCCTAAGTTGCAAGGTTAAGGTTCGAGTTCGATTTCATGCTCGACAAGGATAAAATTCGGCTCAAGTTCGCCAGTCGAGAAAGTTAAAAAAAACGTCTTTAAGTTAGATCAAAACAATTTCTCAATTAAAATTATCTAAAACAAAATGCATAAATGTATTAGAGGGACAAAGTGGAGAAAGCTTTCATCCTTTTCCTTCACTCAGTATATGTATATATACCCATATGTATAAAATAATGCAAAATTGAATGATATCAGAGAGTGGGTCTTTGTTATCAATCATGAAACCAAACACAGGATTAATTCAATGGATCTTAATAGCTTGCTAATGTCTTGTGAAGTTTTAGTCACCGCCTTAAGTATTACACCTAATACTGGCACTCTTTTTTTGATGATCTAATCGCTCTGTTGTTGTTGAGAGAATAGAGGACCAAGCTTTGTGAGGATTAAGAAGCTATGGAGAATTATTTTCAGCAAACCATGGAGTGAAGGTAAACCGATAGCATATCAATTAAGAGGCAAAAGGAGATGTATTCAACAAACTAATTTAACTAGAAATAGTGCTAAAGTCATAATCAATAATTAGAATATGAAGGTTCAGTGTTGTTCTTATTGTGGAAGACAAGTTGTTTAAAACTTTAAAGAAGGATTGCACTCAGAAGCTTTGGGATCCAACCCATAATAGAAACAAAATTAGAAGTTTTGTTGGATTTTTGTAGAGGAAGAGAATGATAAATAATTTTTATTGCTTCACAAGCTCTGGTTACATCTAAACGTTTGGCATGTGGACCCTGGTGCCTCAGAACATATGCCAAGCAATTAAGAATGAGTTTCTTCTTTGGATTATGCAAGCATATGAGTAAAACTGCGATTCTTGGTGATGACAAGAACTGTGATTGCAGGCAATGGTAGAACACATTTTATTCCAAGGCTTGGAATTATTGTGATTAAAAAGCAAATAATAAGACAAAATATTCTTGATGTTCTTTACATTCCAGTGTAAAACCAAAGAAATCTCCGAATCTGTCAAACTATTGAATACATTCCAGAGTCAAGTTTGATTCAAACAAATGCTTTTCAAGAGATAAAGAAAATAGTTACAACCATGGGATAGTAGCGAATGGTGGGAAATATGGATCATACAAATCTGATAAAATAGCTGCAAAACAGCATTTTTCATACAGGGAGCTTTTTATTGCACAAGAGATTTGGTCATCTAATTTTTTTACTATCTTGAATTACCGAGCATAACTTGAAATGGTATTTTTTTTTACCCAATTTTGTAGAGGCAAGAGATTATTTGTGAGGCTTGCATAACCACAGAAAAAAAAGCCTTAAAAACTACTATTCAGGAAAAAAGAAACAGGTATTGTAATCACTGACCAGTGGGCTCTGGCTATATGAAAGTGCAGGCATTGGGTAGTTCAAACTTTAGAATACTTCTCTCATCCTAAGTCTTCAGAAAGGAAATCAAAATTATCTAGACAGATAATGTATGAGAATTCATGTCCAAAGACTTACAATTACTGCAAAGCTCATGTAATTAAAGGCAATATACTGCTCTGTACACTCCACAAACAAAGCTGTGGAAAGGGAAACCAGAATGATTATGGAGATAACTCACTAAATGTTGAAAGACTTACAATTGCTGCAAAGCTCATGTAATTTAAAGGCAATATACTGCTCTGTACACTCCATAAACAAAGTTGTGGAAAGGGAAAACAGAATGATTATGGAGATAACTCAATAAATGTTGAAATAAGGTATTTCAAATAAATTATAAGCAGAGATTGTTGGTACTGATGTAACAATATAAAGAAAGTTTTGAAAAAGACAATGCTTGACAAATGAAATGTGTATTGGAACAGATACATAGTGACCTCTGTGGTCTTATGAAAACCCAGTCATTGCATGGTTCAAAGTACTTCTCTTATCTTAATGTTTCAGTGGAGTTGTAGAAAGGAAAATTTGCAGGAAAATCCCGATTCTCCAGAGTCAAGACAAATAATGGAGGAAAATTCATGGCAAAAGAGTTTGAATTACTGCAAGGCTTGTTTAACGAAAGGAAAAACCAATAATTATAATAGAGAAGGACCAGTATATATTGGAAGGTTAAGGTCTTTAAAATAAAATTTGGGCAGAGGTTTACACGGTGTAGTTCATTTGTTAAATATATGGTCCTACACGACCGATGGGGTGGGAGTGGTGCGGTCAAGTCACATGGTTGTGTGCTTGCCCACCCGGTTTCAAATCCCCCCGAGGCACGATCCTCCTCGGAGGTGGTTTCGCCGCTAGAGGCGGCATCTCTGCTCGTGCTGACACTGGTGATTACTCCTCACTGCTGACGCTGGTGGCTGCTCCTCTCGTTGTCGACGTTGGTGGCTCCTTCTCCTCTCGCGGTCGTATTTGCTCCTCTTGTTGCTAACACTTGTGGCTGCTCCGCTTCTTGCGATCCCGTGTGGCTGCTCTCGCCTTGCCGATCTTTGGTAGCTGTTCTAAGTTGTCCCACTCGCTGCGGTCGTTGTCGACGGTCGCTGCATCTTCACTTCGGTTTCATGGTTGCTTCAATTGGGTTCCTAATAAGTGGTCCCCTTCATTGTAACCAGGTTGTGGATCCTCTCAAAAATCCTCATGTGTACAAGGATGTGGGTCCTTTCAAACACCCTCAATTTACCCTCAATCCAAAAAAATAATTCCAAAAAAAAAAAAAAGTATATGGTCCTACAGAGGAGTACTTGAAGAAGGCTGGTCGGGTTCAGAAACAACAAGCAAAACATCTCAAGCTTTTTGAATCTAAAGAGTATGTTTTAATTTCTTAAGATTGAATGATTAAGTGAATCATTTTCCTATCAGATATAGTAATAATATAGAAGCCTATAGATTGCTTCATTTACAATCTGAAAAAAAAAAAAATCTATGAGCAGAGTGCTAGATGAAAAATTGGACTTGAATCAAGTTGATTCTTGATAGAACAAGGTGAGGTGCACAAAAAGTGATAAATTAGGAGCCAAAATAGATGGAACCTCATTCTGAAGCTATGAATGCTCAAGCTTTAGACTCAATTATATCCTGGCCGGTAAACCTCACTGCTGAATTTAATTCGAACAAAAGGGATTTAATGATCTTAGGGGATCTTACATTCATTTCTGAAACCGTCTATCGTTTTCTATTTTAATAGAGGCTAAGTTTTACAAGCCCAAGAGAATAGAAGGATGTACTCAACAAGGGTTGAGGGGTTAGGCCCTACATTGGTAGTGACAAAAAGAACCTGCCCGACAAAGAAACTATTTTGTTTTAAACAGATTGACATTAGATGTAAGGTTTAGATATTGGACACCCCTCCAAGCTAATGTTTTCTTGAGTAGGCTAAGAATTATTTTATTGGAACACATCGATAAATATATATTAATAAAAAAAGATAAAAGTACAGATGGTTACAATAAGAGGGTGGCTGGTTGGTATAACCATGCTGGTAAAAACGGCTCAAAAGCTAAACAGACACAACACAAAACAGAACCTCATTGACCAAGAACCAAAGCTGTAGAACTGGGCATAAGAGGAGGCTAAGAAATATAGTTCTACTGCTACATACAAGTATAAACAGAATCTTGGACTAGATGGGGATTTTTGTCTATTGGAATGCTTTTCTGATGCAGATTTTGTAATCGATGGACAAGGACAACCCTCTCCACTGAAAACAAACACTGATCCTCATTTAAAAGAATTCGATACAGACTTCTATATGATGAGGAGCTAAAATGTATTGTTGAATGTTTAAGGAAACATGTATTTGTCCTCAAATTTTTACAAACAGTTACCCCATAAAAAGATCAACTCAGGTGGTATGCTCATATTTGTGAACCTCGAGGCTGAAAAGTAGTATTATTAAGGGCTGGGTAAAGGATATACATGCATAGTCCTATACAAGGAGGAAGGTCAAGGTGTATTCATCAATGTAGTTTGGATAATTGCTGGTGCACTTGCTTAAGTCCAGCCATTACATGAAAACATGAAAACATGAATTCAGGAAATGCCTCGAAACACAAATTTCCTCTTTCACTAGAGTCCTTTTGAATTTGATATGAGAATATTGCACTTCCCTTTGGTAACCTCCTTGGTGAAAAAGTAGCTCACACTTGTGCGGCCATGGAGGTGCACATTTTGATGCCGCTTAACATGTAGATTTCACTCCTGTTCATTAGTGCTACTCACAACATCCAATAGGTCTTGTATCTAAAACTCCCTAATTGCGTTTTTTCTTTTTATTTTTCTATTCCCTTAAATACTGCCCTTCGTATAAACAAAAAATTGCTAATGTGCCTTACTGGTCAAATTAGTCCTGTTGATTTCATAAAATTATGGCAGTGAACTCCAAATCAGCAGAGGATCTTGAGGGGTATGAAGCTAACACTAGAAAATTGAAGAATAATGGGGGGCAAATTAGTGTATTACTTTTAATTCTTTAGGGGCAAAGAAGTGGGTGCTCAACATAATCGTACTTCCCCACCCGATGATGGGAAACATTTACAAGACACATTTGGGTTCACAAAAATGCTCTGGTGTCAAAGCACATAAGCAATAACAGGTGACACTGTTGGATACCAACAGATCAAAAATGTCGCTAGCAAGTTTAACCTTAGTAAGATTTCACTCGTACAAGCAACAAAAAAATAGCTTTCACATGGAAGCTTTCAGTCGAAACTAAAAGAAATCAATTTAGAATATCCCTTTGCAACCCTTGAACGGAAACTCGATGAGAGTTTCCAATGAAGCTGAAGCTTTCAGACTGGAAAGTTAGGGTTGCTTCTAGAAGTAGTAGGCAAGTGACTCCCCAAGCAGTCATTTGCAATTTGCATTCAGACGTGCTCATCCAAGAAATTAAAGTTATTGTTTTCAGGAGGTGTTTGTTAATGAATAGTTGGAATGATTGTAACTTCCCCTGACTAAGGTAAAGGGGCTACACTTTGTGTTGTTTCTACCTCATTAGTGCCTCATGTATTAGATAAAGGACAGAGCCCCAGGTCCGATGTGGCTGGATTACAAAATGCTGACTGGCAAAGTTTAGTGTTTTTGCTCACTGTATGCTCCCAATCATCCCATTGAAAGAACTCAGCTTTGACATTGGATGTACTTTGACATGGCTGAGTGGGATGGCGACCGTATTTGGGGGCAAGGAATGAACCTTTAATTATAAGAAAAACAAGCATGAAATGATTGTAAATGGATGCTTGGTGTATCAGACATTGCTTGGGGCCAAATTATTTTTATTCATCAGGTTGGTACACTTGGTCCAATTACCAAGCAGGAAGCAATTGGATACAAGCCAGACTTGACACTTTTTTGCAAGTTCACTTGCTGCTACATTTTCATCTAGTGGTAAGAGATTATTGTACACATATTATTTTTACCGGATCAGATCATTATCCCATCTCCATTCAAATGATAAATGGGAACGATGATCAAGTTAATACACATTCTACCTTCAAGATAAATGCTTTTCTCTCCTTGAATAGCAGGGATGGGTGGGGCTATTGCTAGTATTTGGCATTCGGTGCTTACTCGACAAGGGACGGTGGATTGATTCTTTGGTTGAAGGCAGTTATTCTTTGCATGATAAATTTATTAGAAACCGCGTGCACTAGTTGCTAGAATATGGTAAGGAAATGAAAAGCAAGTTGCTTCAAACTTTAACGAGCTAGACAAGCCTAGGAAACAAACCCTTTTAATATGATGAATCTGACCATAACTAATATGTTTGAATCTTATGTCGAAAATTCCGAGGTATATAAGGTGAGGGAGGTAGAATCAAGGGTTACATGCACTATATTGACGCCAACGACGTATTTAGTTCGTAAAAAAGAAAGCACAAATAAGAACAAATTCCAGTCCTAGGAGATCCTAATGGAAAACCTTTCAAAAGGTGATCATCTTGAATCCAAAAATATTTGTAGCAGCATTGTCAAAGGATTATACATGGGTGGGTTTTGATCCTTTGAGAATTGCCTCTATGGAACTTGGCAAGCAGATTGTTCCCGAAAATTTGAAAATTACAAAAGGAAATTTCTTTATCAGAAATAGATTTGGAAGAGTTCTATGAAGGATGTAAAGAATGACAAGTCTTTGGGCCCTAACAATATTTTGATAAATTTAAAAGAGGTCTATCCATTAAGGTTGTCCTATGGGTTTGTATCTTCTTGTGGTGGTAGCAGAGATGCTCTAGATTACTTTTTAGAAGCATTTAGAGTAGGAACAAATTATAGGAATCTCCCTTTCGTAAGGCAACCAATCTCGAGTCAACACAAAAACTAGTTGAAATAATGGCGAGGAAAAAACATAAGTCCTTATTGGTAATATGAGCATCTAGACTGGCTCAACAAAAGGAGGAAGCTCATAAATCCAAGGGAAATCATCCGTTATTTGGGCATCCCTTTTGGTGTACAACTTTCTATCCATTATCTGGGCATCCCTTTTGGTGTACAAGTTTCTACTGCCGACCAATGGTAAAGGACAATGTCTATATTTGAAAACAAGAAGCAAAGTTGGAATAATCTTGACCTTCCTCCGAGTTAGAAAGGTGTAGACACCTAAATTTGACAATTTATCATTTGGCAATGACAAATTTGGCTTTGCACATTCCAAGCCTAGGTGACATATCCTTATCTCTCTTATATGACTTGCTTATCTATTCACATTACTCGAGTTTCTTACAAAACTACTTCGCAATCATTCACAATAGTGTACTATCTCCAGCATCTCACCCAAAATCTTGCAAAATCTCTTAAAGCTCGCCTATTTGGGGTTGTTTGGCTAGGACCAAACCATATCGAGTTCGGTTCGGGTCCATATGGATTTGTCTCCCACCACCCAACAATCACTTTTTCAATTTGATATCTTTTCATGGGTCGGTTCATATCCCATAAGTCTCGGTCTCAATGTGAATTAAACGTACGAACACCTATAAAAGCAAGTCTAACTCACCTATTTACTAAATCGGGAATCACTTAGCACTTTCAAGAGAACTCATTGCAAAATACATTCCTAAAGCACTCCAAGATCTCCTAAATTCCTTTAAAGTAGTAACACAACCTAAGAGCAGCCCACACACAGAGTCCGAAGAACTCCCAACCAAGTTCAAGAGTCAAGCTTCAGATTCTACAAATCTTCAAAGACAAGCCAAGCAAAGCCAAGCCAAGTTTAAGCGTGCAAGCCATTGTTTCTCATTGTCAAGTGATCAAGTTGCCAAAGTAGTTGCATCCATATAGATATCACATGCTAGGTGTAGAACTACATGTGGTTTGAGGCATCTTTAGAGTAGGCTTTGACATAGGCGGCACATGGGTGATTCAAGCCAAACACTAACATTTTTATAGGGGTCACCCTCCCTTGGTTAGAGTTTGAGGGTGTTTTGCATCATATAAAGTGTTTCATAAATGTGTGACACCTGGGTTTTAGTGCAAAGGTCATCACAGTGTGTCTGTAACCGCACGAGAAGTTACAGAGTGTCAACAAATCATTATATGAAACCATACAAATGAGGACTGGACCGTACCACGCTCTAAGTTCTATCGTTTGCTTCCATAACAACCCAGTTTGCAACTACAGTTCCAGAGATGAAGCACCTCTAGTTTATTTCCAGCCTGCACAATCATCCTACACTTCCAAATCACATATTTGTCTTTATATTCGATTAAGGCACTTCTCCTCTTGTATTTTAAGCGATCGTATCTATCGTTATATCTTGCAAATTGCTTTGGAGCTATATTTTGATTTATGCATCAATGCTTATTAGTTAATCTGGATATACAACTTGTTCTTAAGCCTTGTCCCTATAAATAAATAAGAACCACATCACAACAACATAAAAGGCCTATTTATTTATTTAGGGTGTAAACATTTGGTGAACCCATATGTTGATCTTGCACAACCTTTCCTTGCCCTAGGGTTTCATATTTCTCAATCTTCTAGGGTTTGAAATCAGGTTTACTTATGATTTTGATCAATTTCACGCCTCGATATGGTTTTCAAAAAATTGCCTTAGGGTTCCATGCTTGGCTCTCCTCTTAGAGTCTCTTTCTATGGTTTTCTATTAGCCAAAACACCTTTAAGGAATATCTAAAAATTAACGAATCTATTTTTGAATATCTTGGAGTTTTTTCTTCAATTTGACAAAAATTCTTTTTATGTTTTTAAAATTTAGCACAATTTTCAGAATTCAAAAAGTTGTCTCTTACATAAGAAGGGCATAACAGGTGAAAGGCGATTATTTTCAAATCCCTTTGCAGTTTTTGTCCATCACATCGAGGTCCCCAAAACCTCTTTTAGTTTCATAAAATTCATTTTCTATTTTTAGCACTAGCCATTTTATTGATTTGGCAAATATCGTTTTTCCCTTAAAAATCACCTTTGGGCCTACCTATCTTTTCATCTTTGAGATTACTCTTATTAATCTTCAAGCCTCTTATTCTTGGATTTATCCTCTATGGTCTATTGAATGTTGTCCTTCCATTTGTTACTTGATGTATGATTCGCTTTTTTCTTCTAATTTTAGGATTTGTTCTCCTTTATTCTTTCATGGCTCCTCTTCTTGCGCCCTCCCTTGGCCAATCCAATACTGCTATAAATGATCATCCACTTGATTCTTTGATGGGTACAATTACTTTTGTCATACCTCCCGTGCCTATTATTACATTTGATGATATTAATATTTCCAATGATATTTATCATACACTTTACATTCGAGCTTTCTTTGGTCTACGTGTCATCTATAGTGTCTCGATTGATAATGGCTCTAAGCGCCACATGTGCACATTCAAATTACTTGCATCTCTAGGCTTTACTAAGCAACAAGTGAGCTTCACAATAAAACATCTTTTGGACACTATTTTTCCTCTTACTATGGGATCTGCTACTACTACTACACCTTTCATGGTTACTTCTTCCCTTGGTTCATGTGACATGCATAGATAGGTTTCCCTTGGATTTGTACTCTTAATGTTGTCCCATCTATGTTGCACCAATGTGTTAAGCTCATTTATAATAAGCAAGTTAAAATCAAGTTATCTCATATGAGACACCTTTACTTAATCCTTTTACTAGGAAAGTGCCGGTGTCCACACCTATGCTTAGTGCTTCTACTCATGATACAACTCAAGAGTCAACTCACAGATATTCTTCTAGGCTTGGTAGTTTAAGTAACAACACTCCTAAGAATGCACATGGTACACACCCTATTGATGGTTGCAATTGTAATGATTCTAATGATATTGGACATGATGATACTTCTTTCTCAATCGTGCATGATCATGTGACAAATGTTGGCATTGGTTCCCTATCTTTTCTGGAAAAGGTAAATGATGCAATTAATGCAATACCAAATGCTACAATTGAATATCCTCTTGCTATGGACAATGTTACAGCTGAATGTGCATTTCAACATGATGCATCTACTTGTGATAATTCTCTTAAACATGATTATGTGGACACTGCTTGTGCTGAATCTCTTTCTACTATTGCACTAAACCATGTTAGAAATACTCTTTCTTATACTCCAAACGATGCATTTGCTGTTTCTATTCAATTTATGAATGATTTGCATGCTACTACTAATGATGTATCTCTAGATCCTACGTGTGGTGTTAGGCCCTTGGTTCATGATGCTATATCCTTTTCTACCGCAAGTACTTCATCTTTTGTAGCTATACCTACTATTGCTACATTTACGGTACCTATATCTTTGGGGGCAATCCACATCCCCCTTCAACATGTGACAATGTATGTGGCTCTTACATCTATTACTTTGATCAAGGATATGTATGCGTCTAATGCTCCTACTAGATCTACTTTTCAATGCCAAGACAAATCTACTTATAAAGCCAAATCTAATGCTAACAAGATTTATGTTAAAGCTATCGTTCATGACATATCTCAACCCAAAAAGCTTTAATTACAAGCTATTTCGGGGAATTCATATGATTTCCTCTCTCTTCCCCGAGTGATCCTCCAAAATTTTTCTAGAGTGCATCTTGTATCTCTCCCTCGCATCTAGAGGTCGATAAAAACAAACCTCACAATAAATCTTTTGATTTAAATGCCTATTGTATTTAGCACAAATGTATTGACCATTCTACTAATAGACACTTCAAGTTTTATCATGATGTACAAGAACTTATCAAGCTCATGCTAGTCATGGACCTATTCCAATTAAACATGTTACAATTACTTTTGCTACCATCACTTTTATTGTCAATGACACACTTTCTTATTCTACTCTTGTTATCACGAATAGTATAAGACAGACAATGTTGCCACTTTGATCATGAATAGTATAAGACAGACACCGTTGCCACTCGATCACGAATAGTATAAGACAAACATTGTTGCCACTATGCGATTGGTGTTTGTTTTCTCTCTTTGTGTATCATGGTTTCCACCATGCACACCTTGCAGAACATGATCTCAACGGTGGCCAACCAACATCCTCTATGTGATCCAACGTTTATTATCAAATACATGCGACATGGATATGCATTATTTATTTTAATTCGAGCTGCGTTCCATTTGCACATCTCACTTTCCTCAAAAGAGGGGGCATTCATTGGGATTTATCACACAAATATCTATGCACACAAGGCACACAGACCAAATCCATAATTTAGAAAAAAATGAAAAAGGGTATAGATACTCGAGAACAAAATCAAATACATAACAGAACAAATTTTACACAAAGACAAAATTATCCATCATGGATGAAACCGCTAAACATTATGGTCTAGGATTGACACTTTTGTCCCGGGGTAGATTTTGAAGAGATTACAAATTTTTCTAGATTTTCTGCAGATAATTCGCAAGCTTCTAATACAATTTTAGGAAAAGGTTACACACTTTAGGATAGGGTTTTTGCATTTTGGTACAAAATGTGGGGGGTTTGAGTATTTAATTCCTTTTCGACACTACATAACTCAAACACAATTTCAATACCGGGTATTGGGAGCATGGGCCTTCTCCTTTTTCTATATTCAACATTTCGCATCCGATACTCATGGGACATCGCACAATGGGGGCATGAGACCATTAATTCCATTTCGACATAGTACTATTTGTCAAGGACCTAGATTTGTTTGTAACGGTGTGGTTGGTGCTAGAAATAATCTATTAGTACTCACATTAAATATAGTTTAATAGATGTGATAATAAGGTGTGACCGAGATCATGTGTAAATGTAATAGTGTACATGAGTTGTACTCACATAAATAAGCTTGATATTAGTGCATGTATATTGTTACAAGTTGTTACAACAACTCTGTCTATGTTAGTAGAGTTATTTTGCGAGATAATTAGCTCTCCTACTTTATATCTAAAAAATAATACCTATGTATTTGTAAGGACTATCAATGAATAAAAATCAAGAAGTTGATTTCATTTTTATTCTGTGTAATCCGAACCAAAAACCTCATTTTGTATTAGAGCCATCTTCCTGAAAAGTAGAAGAAATGGTTTTGTGATGTGTAAGGGGCAACTTTCTTTGTATTGCCCCTTTCGATGACAAAATTCAGTCCAACATCTTTGTAAGATGTTAATATTAGTAGTTTATATTCAGGTTTCACTTTGTTTAGATAGTTTATGATATACTTACGGAGATTGTGAAAAACTAATGTATTAGAAACTAACGAAAGGTGTGCGGATGTATTCAGTTTTGAGTCAAGCGACACTCAATTCCTCTGCGGCTTCGACATCTCCTTCAACAAAATTGGGGACTGGTCACCCCAATCCTTTAGTATCTTAGTTTAATCCAAATCTCCAAGAGCGACAAATTTGAGAGTTTCTTCTTTGACAAAACAAGCATGTGTATTCCTTCCATATTTTTTCTCTTTACTTTACCACTTACAAATGCAATTTTCAAATAAAATATATTTTCAAAGCTAAGTTGAAGTTCAAGGCTTTTATTCACATGGACAACATTCTATGTTGTAGGTTTAATCACGAAGCATGCTAGCACTGCTGAATTGCTCTTTGAGCGAAAACATAGCGTGTGTACACACTCAGGTACCTTTTCCTTCAAACATGTAATTTTCATTTCATGCTTGAAGGGGGGCAAACATAGACACCTAAATTTGGCAATTTATAATTTGACAATGAAAATTTTGGTTTTGTAACTAAAACAAGACTCGTGGGCACATTCCAAGCATATGTGACTTATCCTTATCTCTCTCTCGTGACTTGCTCATATATTCACATTGCTTAGTTGCTTACATAACCACTTGTAATAATCCACAATAGTATATTATCTTCAAAAAATTTGTTGAGTATGATGCCAACATGCGCATCTAATTAATTATCGTTAGAATTAGTTTTAATTGTGTTTATCATTTTAGGATATTTATTTGAGTTAGTTTTGAGAGAGTTTTGTTGGTTATGTGAAAAAAATATTTTTAGACTAGAAGTGTCAATTAGCGTGCAATTCACTGGATGTGCACCTTAATTGAGATCATATAATTATCCATTCATCCCCAAAAGGTGGGGTGCCATTTCTATGTATAGATGATTGAATTTAGTCTTATTTTTAGTCCATTTCTATTTTTAAGAGAGTTTTGGGCACCTAGTTTGACTAGTGTGCATGATGGTTGTGCATGTGTCACTCAAACTAATAATGACTTCTTGCATGTTGACAATATATTATTAGTGGATGATATTTGTCATCTTGAGTTTATTTTTAGTCGTCTTTAGTTCATTTAAGAGTTGTAGTTCTTATTATTAGTCTTTTACTTGTCATGCGAAAATAGACAAGTCTTGTTGTAATGACTATATTAATATTGTTTGTTAATTAATTCAATAAGCAATAGTGAGGCGATTTTTTCCAAGTGGAAACACTTTTTGCATTGAGTTTATCTCTGATTTTATTTGTAGGTATTTACAAAGAAAACCAACAAGCTTGGGATTCATTATTTGAAGTTATTTAATGCATATTTTGTCATCAATCTCACTTACAACAATACTAGTTTAATAGCTAGTTATTTTGGGCAAGATTGGATGATCACTAGCTTCATTTAAAGGGTATTTCAAATATGATTTACACTCCATCCACACATCAAAAACCTTCACATCTCACCTATAATCTTGCAAAGTCCCTTGAATTGCATGTCGACGATCTTGTTTGGCTAAGACCAAAGCTGTACCACGGTCTTGTTTGGGCCCATACAAAACTGCCTTCCACCACCCAACAAACACTTTTCCAATTTAGTATCTTTTCATGGGTTGGTTCATATCCCATAGGCCGACTTTAATGTGAAACTAAAACTACAAATGCCTATAAAAGAAATTTTAACTCACCTATTTACCAAACCAGGGAATCACCTAGGACTTTCAATAGCACTCATTACAAAATACATTCATAAAGCACGCCAAGCTTCCCAAAATTATTTTAAAGCAGCAACATAAATTAGGAGCAACCCCACACAGGCCTGAAACACTCCTAACCAGGTTCAAGAGTCAAGCTTCTCATTCTAGAGACCTCTAAAGACAAGCCAAATCAAGTTTAAGCACGTCAAACCATTGTTTCTCATTGTCAAGAGATCAAGTTGCCAAAGTAGTTGCATCCACATAGATATCACAGGCTAGGTGGAGAACTACGTACGGTTTGGGGCCTCTTGAGTAGTGGTGATGTAGGTGGCATAGGGCGCTTCAAAACAAACATTAACCTTTTTGCAGAATCTCCCACCCATGGTTAGGATTTGAGAGTGTTTCGCATCATACAAAGGGTTTCGTAAATGTGTGACACCTAGGGTTTTAGTATGATGGTCACCACAGAGTCTCACAGCCGCACATAAAGTTATAGATCCCTAATGCATCAATGTACGAAACCGTACGGTCGAGGACCAGACCATACCATGCTTCAGACAAACCATATGGTTCCCTATCAGTCTAGTATGCAACTACAATTATCGGATGAAACACCTTAAGGTTATTTCCAATTTACACAATCATCCTACATTTCCAGATCACATCTCTGCCTATGTATTTAGTCAAGACACTTCTTCTCTTGTGGTTTGAGCAATTGTATTTATCGTTATATCTTGCAAATTGCTAACCCTTACATCACAACAATACAAAATGCCTATTTATTTATTTAGAGTGCAAACAAAAGGTCGCAATTGTGACAGATCTAATATACAAGCATCCCATAAATGGCTAGTGAAGTCGCACAAATTTTCTTTGGGCCAAGAAAGGTTGAAAAGAATCTCTCTACTTGCTTGGGATATTTGCAATCTTCCAAGAGATTGAGGGAGGACTGGGATTTTTAACATAAGAGACCAAAGTGTTAGTCCTTGCATTGTAAGTGGATTGTAAGAGCGATGCATATTGATGCTCCGTGGTAGATTTTGTTTCCTTTTAGAATTCAAACTGCCCATCACACAATGAATTTAGAGCTCATTTCAAATATGTTACATTATTGGTAATGCTAACACATTTTTTGAATTTCTTCAACACCTCTTAAGAGAATCTAGGCAGCTTGGGAGATAGTTAACGATTGTCTCTATTGGCACCGTGAGGGGCTGCATGATGGTTGGAATCTCGCTTCAATGCCCAAAAAGGCATTTCATTCCCCACATGGGTAGGTCACCCTCTTACTTTGTTTTGTTTCCAAAAGGTTGGCAAGAAATGTCTTTTCGTTGGGGAGATCTTTGGAATGATGAACCAATTCAATGGCATACTTGGAAACGTTTAAGACAAAGGACAAGCCATCGTATCAGGAACTTTGCAAACTAAAACTAGAAAACTGTTGTCAAATTGCAGGTCCAATGAACTAACCATAATTGGAGAGATTAGAAGTGGAGTAATAGAAAATACTTGTATAACTATGTGATAAAAGAGTTGTATGATAAATGGGCTACACTTTTATCATTTTTCTAGGATTGAATAAGTGGTGTGGGCAAGTGATACAAAACTCAATGGGTATGATGTTGTCATATTATTTGCAAATCAATGTTATCTGAGATCTTTCAGGCACAAGTTTCTGAGGAAACTTGTGCTTTACCAAGGTTTGGCAATCAAATCAAGGCTTCACAAAAAAATATCATACATTCTTTATGAATTTTATGTGGGAGAGAGGAATCCCTTGGTCATGTCTTTTGGAGATGCACTTCTACCAAGTTCTTTTGGATATAATTTCAAGTTGAATTCCATTATTTATTCATTTTCCCTCTTTCTTGGCTAGGTATGCTCCTAGAGGCCACATGCATGATAAGAGATAGCTGAAAAACAATTTGGCATACCATTCGGTTGGCTGCCATTGGTTTACCATGGAAGTCATGGTGTAAGGCAACCTTTCTCCAAGACAACTCCCGATCGCTTTAGGGAGTTAAACATGTTAAAGCAGGATTCATTTTTGCTTGGCCAGGCTTGCTAGCTTTCATAAAATGTTGATTCTTTTTCCCTTGGGGTGGAGGTTTATACGCTATCTTTCCTAACTTTTATAAGGGAGGATTACCTTTTAGTCATGTTAAGTGGATGCAAATCTCTTGTTTTCATATGCAATATAAGATGCAATTTAAAAAAAAAAACAAGAGGAAAATAAAGCTACCATAATAGTTTACGGTTTTGTGGGATCTAATCCAAGTGCCTACAAGATGTGTAAAATCGTTTTGGTGATAGCATTCACCTTTGGAGAATTCAATGCCTCCATAACCTCCTTATGATTGATCTGTTACTCATTTTCCTGGCTTTCAAGATCTTTAAAAATGAGGAGTCCCTCCCATCACTTACTTCCAACCGAATGCACTCTTTACTACAGCTGATTTTCCTTCTCTGATCAGACCCCTTCTCATGAACACTTTTCCATTTGACTAAACTTTATTCTTTGAGGTATTCCCGGAATCAGATTTAATGTCTACTTTGGAGATGCATGGATGAGCTGAAGCAACATTATCGTTTCAGACTCTAGGATCCAACCACTCCATTTAAGAGGAGAGCCTTTAACTACAATGGTGGGTAACTTGGCAGAAGAGTTCGTTTGGAGACATTTTGAGACACCCCTTGATCTAGGATGGATTCCTCTTACAAGTCGACATGCAGAGCTTTGTTATTTGATATAAGAACCAGAATAGTGATGGGAGGAAAATCACATGGTTTGAGCAACTCCAAGTTGGAACATAACAGTAACAAAATGCAGAGCAAAGAGGCTGGAGAAGATGGAGACTGAAAATCCCATAGAGACATGAAGGAGAAGTCGACAGTGCTTCATGTGAGTATAGCACAGCTGAATCATGTCAATGTGACATGTGTCACCCTTCCATTCATAAATATAATCTGTCATAAGGTATGTCGAATTTTATTGAAAAATTTCGAACTTAACCAAACTTTAACCTTCTGGAAAATGAACTCGGACTTTATCCATTATTTTTACACAGGAAATTTTTGACATGCTTTCATATTATTTTATAAAAGTGTGTATATAGTATATACATACAGGGGATAGAAAGCTCTCTCCACTTTGTCTCTCTCACATATTTACGTTTTTAAGAAAACAAAAAATGATAACTTTTTTCTTTTGTTTAATTTTTATCCAGTGGCAAACTTGACCAAAACTTTTCCTGGTTGAACATAAACTCGAAATTGAACGTTGCGACTTAAAATATAATCTTTTTTCCATGCAAAACAACTTAAGATCAATGTGATTAAACCAAATAGTGAATAGATATCCCCTACGGCACCTAAGGACTTCAATGTACCACATACAACCTATTTTATGACCCTATCCAAAAGCCATCCAGCATGAAAAGGTTTGTTTACTGGTTAACTACCAAAGATGTTCTTGTATTAGCCAACGAGTTAGTTCATCCATTGGCTCTCTGTAAGAAATGATATAATGAAACTACATCACATCTGGATTTAACATTATTTTCCTCCTAGACTGCACCGAAATGTCCAATACTGGCCCGTACCAGGTCTGAAACATACCTGGTATGGAAACTGGTACTGGTACTCTGTGGGTACTTACCCACAGGCCCTGGGTACGTTCTGGGTACAGAAAACCATACCCGGGACGTACCCAGGGCATGTGGGTACATACCCACAGTGTACCCACACAGTTTTTTTTTTAAGTGCAAAAAAAAAAAAAAAAACTTGAGGGCTTTGACTGGAATTGAACCTTGGAAAGTTCATGTGAGATTCAATATTGCCAATAGGCTCCCAAGGGTCAAGAGAGATGAAAAGGACTTCATTTGGTTGACTTACTATTTGGGGGCTTTCTTGTTGCTCCTCAAGGGTCCTTTATTCTTCAGTCAATTTGGAAGGCATGGGAACAAGTGAAGCACTTGGTGGTTGGGCAGCCTATCTTCTCTTCCTTTGACACTAGGTGCCAAGCCTACAAATCGATTTGGTGGAATCTGAAATATAATGACAAGATCCTTGCCTTGACAAGAGGCTGCTCTGCCCTCCTTTGGTTTGAGAAAGGAATTAAAATATTTCATGACTTGTACAGATTTGAGAAGTGGATGCAATGGACAGACCTTAAAGCTTTCTATAAGCTTCCTCAATCTCAGTTCAGAATGTATACAATGCTCAAAAATGCTTTTACAGCTCCCTCTACTGGACAACTCTATGAAAGGGTTGCCTTCTCCCCAAACCTTTACCCGGGCCTTAACAATAAGTGGTATCTTTGTGAGCGCATTAGTAGATGGACTCCGATTTAATGTTTTGCGGTCTTCTTGTATTCAGTCAAAGAAGTCTTGCTTTAGATGGCTTCTAATTCATAATAAGCTTGATGTTGGCTTCTAATATTTTATGGGTTGCTCAGACTATAAGCTTGTTGTTTTCTTAATTTTTTAATATATTTATATTTTTTAATTTTTAAAAATATATTGTACGAATGTACCCGCAGCGTATCGTACCCAGGGGTTTTAAAAAATTGCCGTTTCAAAGTACCAAACCCGTATCCGTACCGTACCCATATCCTAGCAATCTAGTTTTCCTTAGTTAGCAAGTGATATAGGTGCTACCTACTCCATGATCCAACCTTTTCGCTTGCATTAATAATGACCATCGAGTCCGTCCTCTAGTTTGATATTAATGCTTTTAAAATAAATTATTACCTCTATCGCCGCAACAGTATTTGATCCCTCATTGAAAGAGAAGAAGTAGCCATACAAGATCCTTGTATGATTTCTTACTCTTCCTCTGTCTCTATCCCATCCGTTGTCACTCTCAGAAACTTCATCAAAATTGAATTTAACTTAGTTAATTTGGGGAGGGGTTCAATAGACTTGGTCTCGTACCTCTTAGTTGTTTATCTTCCAATACACGAGAGATAAAGCCATACATGCAGACTTGTCCCTTGTTAAGGAAGTCATTGGATGTAATTGTACATATAAGATCAAATTTAAGACAGATTGCTCAATTGACAACATAAGACGATTCTGGTTGCTTACCGGTTTGTGCAAAAACGGGAGCTGATGACTAAGATACTTAGGATGCATACCCATGGAGGGGATGCAGCTGCTATGTATTCTCTGTAGGTGGTTTCGTGTTAAAATTTTGAAATAAGAAACAAGGACAAACAAAAAAATTTCCCCAAAAATGTAGAGCAACCACATTTCCCTTCATAAACAATGGTCCTTATGGAAGCAATGGTCCATAAACATAGGGTGGGAAACCCACTTCACATTTTAAATACAATCTCAATAATTTTCTAAAACTCTTCCACACATGCACACACACACATATACTTATTCTGTGCATCATATATAGATTAAAAAATGTATGTATCTATGTATCTATATGAAATGCCGCTTTCTAAGTTTTCTATGAATTTTGAAAACTAGTATTTGGAATTTTTTTGATATTTCAATTATATGTTTCAAACACTAACCCTGCATTTCTGGAGCTAGATGTAAAGGCCATAACTTGCATAGTAAAGCTCATTGATTATTTTGAAGTTGTATGTGTACGGTACATCACCTTATAAAAACTTCAAAAACTATTCAGAATAGAGAAATATCTGTCCAAGTTTTTGGATACACCCGGTCCTTCGTCTCAATTTCAAGATTGTCTAAATATCAGTTGGACAATGTTGAAGCTCAGTTGCAAGATAATTCAAAATGTAAAGCTTTAGCATCATCAAAATAAAGTTTTTGAACAAATCTCATTGAGCAGAATTCTTGGGTCCAACGGATTGAATGAAGCAACAAGAAGATAATATACAAACCAGAAGTTCAAGGATGGCTTCAAAGTTTGGATTATGATATTATGTTGGAGTAGGTGCCAGCTTGAATGGAAACTTTTCTCAAATTTAAAAATGTGGATATGATATTCTTGTATGGATTTTATCTTGCTCAGATGGACTTTGTTGATAACAATGACAGGAATTAAGATTGACAGTAAAAGGAAATGAAGGAAAGCCTTGGAAAAATATTTTACAAATTTTTGCCTCTAAAAATGAAAAACACCAACACTTTTGACAAAACATAACCAGATAAATCCAATATGCAGTTTCACTGAGTTTATAGGCTGTAAATTTGATTTTTCACCGATGTTGGAAAGGATTCAATGATTTATACAGCATAACAACATAGGAAGAAACAGTTTTTGGTATGCTGAAGGAAACACACTAGCTAGAACACTGATTGTTTCCATTTCTAGCTTTAGAATGATACAACGTGACCACCATAGCCAAATGTGAAATTTTGCTTGAAGGAATAAGCTTCCCAAAATAATTGCTATAAAAAGTTTTACATGAGGGAGAAATCAATACTTGTCTACCAATAATTGTTTCTAAATGCTTATAACTATAAAAAGAACTTTTTTAATCAAATGTAAAATATCTGAATAAAGGAACCAGTAATCGACAGCAGGAGATGCAAGAAAAGGTCAATACCAAAACCTTAATGTTAAACTTCACGTACTTATTAAGAACCACATATGCATCACCATTTCAACAATATAATATTGCTTTGGTTCAAAATGAACATACCTCGGTGAAATCCTGATTGGATGCTTCATTAATAAAAATGTCTTCCTCCTTGTCCAAATTCAAGATTTCCAGGATAAGGTCAGTCACTTTCCTCCCTATGATGTAAGCTTCTTCTACTTTCTTTGTACCTATCGATCCTCAATTAACATTTCAGATCTCATTAATTGCAAGCTGCAATCATAATTGATATTTCTGGCTAAGCTCTGAACAACAATCTAATAGTAGAATCGTGAGATCTGTATGAGGTATGGTTATTAGTTATTACCCACAACTTGGCGAGTCGATGGCATGACATTTCTCCATTCCCTGTCCCTGTTACTCTTATCCTCACAAAAGAGGCAGTGACTTTCTCACTAAAACTTTCAAGATCTTCCAGAAGATCTTCAAGAACATCTCGTTGCAAGTATATTAGCCTGATATTATGCACATTTATAGCAGCAAAGTCATTTGGTTTTGCTCTTAGAACTTTATCCTTGTCTGATTTTTTTCTCAATTTGTGCCTTCTCATTATCATGGAAGTTATATCTATTGGCTCCTTATCCTCCTCTAGATCATCAGTATTTACATGCATCCTATGAGGTTCGTGTCTTAGATATCCCTGCTTTGGCATAATGTGTGATTCAAGAAGTTTATACATTTCAGAGCGCCGCAAAATGTTTTTGCCGAAAAGCTTAAACAATCTCCAATCGCAAAGAATATGATTTCTTTTACAAGGATGCTCAAGTTTATTCTGGGTGATGTAATTCAACAGCAAATTCTTAACTTCAAGCCAAGAGAGAGGATCCTTGGTCTCTTCACCTATGTATGCAATTAGTTCTATAAGTTCCTTTGAAGCCCATCCATTGAAATTCTTTACCAAAGGTGTATTTTTGTTCCTGATTGACATTCCATTTCTTCATACCTTCCATATCTGGATTTCTTTGCATTCAACTGCTTTCTCTGATTTCGCATGTTAAATTTCTCCTTGTCTGCCAACTCTAATTCTTTACATGAGACAACACTTGATATATCATCTTCTTCAAATGTTCCATCTGAATCTGTATCATCCTTGACAATGTCTTCCTCATCCTTGAAAGGAATTTGTGCTTTGTGAAGATCTGCCAATGTTAAGGAGTGTTTGGCCTTTAGCTCAAGCCAGTAATCCTTGAACAGGAACTCGTAAGTTGCCTTGTCAGTGAAATCTACTTCGTTCTGCAAAAATATTCGATGCGGTAGAAGAACTTTTATTAGATAAATAAGAGAGAGAAAATCCTGAACTCCATGGAAATTTTCTAAATCTAAAAATTTGCAGAAAAGTCCTATGGTTTAAAAGACTAAACTCTCTACCAGAGCAATATACAAAACAATGAAACATTTTCTGGAATTCAAACGATAGGTATATGTGGGAGTCTTCTGGATTCAACTTCCTAATTTATACACAGTTGAATATGAAAGACAAACTGCCAGCAGTCACGCAAAAACAAGATAGGTGTGTAGTTGAAGTGTTAAGGCAACACACAAGTATTTTGGCTCTTCAGATATTGAAATAAAGAACGAAAGGTTTCATTCTACCAGAGATGCTATGTGGCCAAAATCATATATACTTAATCATTCGAATGTGCTTAGAAATTTAAACATAAAATCACTACACGGTATTTAGTTTTGAAGGTAGTTTCTACATCTTAACCAAGGCTTTCCTAGAATTATTAGTTAAACAGTAAAACCACAAGAGCAGGTGATTTCAAGCACCTTAGTAGCAAGGAGATTCAAACTTAATTATTAGAGGTGGTAAAATTAGACTCCAATGCTCTGCATATAGACTCTCGGGGAAGAGTTCTAACCATAATTCTCTCTCACCTCTGTCTGCAGTCATTCACGGAAATGGGTGTTTTATGGAGTTTTAACTCCGGGTTGTATTTAATGGGATTTCTCTCACTCAAAAATATGTTTATTCAATTTTATTTTTAACTGACGGATAAGCAATCGTGTTGGGGTGGTGACATTGACATTTTCATTTTAGTACTAAGGGTTGAGGAGTTTTCATTTGGTGAAAGTTGTCCTCATCCATTATTATGTCAAGTCTTTACACACAGCAAAGAGTTAATCTTTAATAGGCCATCCTTTATAGTGTGGGGTCTTAACACTCAGTAGGACTTAATTTTTATTGGGTCTTTTTACCAACCAATCTTTCACTTTGTATGCATCACCCTCGAGGCTTTCCAATCATATGTAGGACATTATCCTCTGCTCCACAATGGGAAACGTTCTAAGCTTCCAAAGTATCTTACCTTCTCTTGAATTAGGCCGATACCAGGTTATTAGGAAATTACTGGCCCATAGTGACCCGCCACCTCTTAGACTCGGTAGGTCAATGTAGTATAGTTGAATCTCAAAAAGGCAAATAAGACCATTTTTCACATAATTTTCCTTCTGTGTGATCACTGATTGTCAAAAATAACCGAATCTGAAATTTCGGCTTCTCATGGTATAGTTCAATGGACACTGACATTCTTTTCCATCGTGATCCAAACAGACATACATGTATTTTCCTTTGCACCCAAGTCAACCCTGATTAAAATTATCATCTATATTTTTCTGGTATTTACCAATGTTACATGTATTGCCTGTATCTAAAAGTTACTTCCTAAATAATTTGCAATCCAAATAACCCAATTCTGATCGTTGGTTAAGATGTTTTTAAAGATTTCCAGCCAGGTACCCCCTTTCATTAAATACCTTGTTACACATCAATGAGAACTGGTATATCTGCGTTGCCATATAAAGTGCACACCACTGGAAAGTTTTGACCGTGTCAAAATGATTCATGCCAAACGACCAAACCATGATTCCTGGTGTGGTACTTTTTCGTTACATTAAGTGGCCTTTCTCCACCCTTTAAAGCTACTCACTTTCGAATTTTTTTCTTAAAATCTAGACTCACTTTCGATTTTTTTTTTTCTTTAAATCTACTCTCTCCTTACGCTTGTAAATGCACCCATATTTATTGAATCTAAGGTTAAGTTTGCTACCCATCCTCATTTTTAAATATTGTAATTTTGAGTATCAGCCTATATTTGTTGAGGGTTTTTAGCGCCATACTGTTGTGTTTCATCCCTTCAATATTAAAAATATTTCTGCCCATGTTTCAAAATATTGTTGTTTTATCATAGAAACCTCTGTTTTTTTAATAAGTATAGGTTACCTTAGTTAAGTGAATTTTACTAAATATATTATTAAAAATTGATTGTATTATTAATATTATTAATATAAAGCTTATCACTTTGATTTAAAATATCTCAATATTGATTACATGCTCAAGATTGAAGTACTTCTCTATATTAAAGAGTTTAAAACATTTATTACGAAAATAAATTTCTTATTTGCATTTTGAAGGGATTTTTGATAGAGATTTGAATAATGTTTTTTTCAATGAGAGCGACCTTGATAAGTTTGTGAAGAATCTTTATTAGACGTCACATGTTTGTAATTTGAATTGGGAGATTGGGGACTCAAAGAAAGCATATTAACATATCCAATTGATCAAACTCTACATAGGTTTATTATACGATATGAAAGATAAAAGTATTTTTAAATAACACGAGATTGCATCCCTCATTTGAATTTAATATTTATGTTTTGAATAAATCTCTAAAACTTTAAAATCCGAGTCATAATGTATTAATCTCCAAATAATGATTTCTTATAAAAGCCAAAATTGAACAATCTAAACACTTCAATGACACATTTCAAAATACATTAATTTATATCATTTAACCATATTTATCTAGCACAAAGCCTAATTTCAAATTTTTTATTAGATAAAATAATATCTTTATTAAAAGATAATTTAAGATGAAGAATCTATACTAATGATCGACATTCAATAGAAGTAAAGATGTCAAATCCACTAATCATCACACGCTCATCTTGGACAATGGAAGTGAAGGTGTAAAATCCATTAATCATATAGAGCAACCTAAACTAGAGACATAATATCACACTTTTTTTTTTTTTTTTATCTTCAATAATGTTTAGTTATTTATTCTCATACAAAAAATAAAAGCTCCAATAATTCTCTTAAAATTTGGTACTTTTGATTGAACGGATAAGAATATTTGATTCTTAATGAACAAATAAATAAGTTAAGCCAACAATTGTGGACGAAAATAAGGTAGGAGTAAGTTGGATTATTGTATGTATTCATAGCAATTTAAGTTTGAAGTAGTATGTTAAAAATTTATAAAAATTTCTTTCCATCTTTTTAATAATATTATATAGTAGGGATAACGACCTTTTGGATGTTATACCTATTCTAAAAAGGAGAAACTTGATCTATGAAAAAGGGAAGACATCTCCTATCACCAATCTTTCAAAGAAGAGCAAAACATCACTTAGATATTAAGCAAACAACAAAAAAATCATTATTTTCTAAGAAAAAGAGAACATGTTCTAACTCTCTCTCTCTCTCACATATATCTAAACATCACTTAGATATTAAACAAGCAACAAAAAAAATCATGTTTAGCTCTCTCTTTCACACACACACATAAACGCTAGCTAGATATTAACTTACCAACAAAAAAAAATCATTCTTTTCTAAAAAAGGAAAACAACATATTCTAACTTACATACTTACGTACATACATATAATAAAATAAAATAATTATTTACAATTATTTTCAAATGCCCTTTTATTCCAGAATAAATGAAGTTTAACATTTAAGTTAACTACGACAATTCCTTCACTAACCATATCTAAACACATTTTGATAATTAAACAACGGTGCTTTGTTTTGTTTTCTTACATTTTTAACAATACATTTTATCCTACTGCACTCATCAAATTCCATGTGGCTATGGAGTCAGTTTTCTCTACAATTATCCATATCGTCAATTTTGTGTGCTCAGGAGTTCAGTGAAAAAACATCACGATGTGATTTTATTAGAAAAACCTGATTGAAAGAAAATATAGAGAACATACCCCGTCCGAGTCAACATCCTTATTTTCTTCGATCATGTTGACAATTTTAAAACAATGCCCACAAAAGCCTCTTGGTTTCTTGATGAAAACAAAATCTTCTTCGTTGAGGCAGATTCTGCAGAAAGAAGTTTGGCACGTATAACACAGGAATTTGGCAGGATTGCCGCAGCTGCTACATAAATGCCAACCTGAAATAGCAATGTTATGAAACTGTGAGTTGTTAAGCATGCATGACACCCTGTAAGAGGAATTCCTTACCACAAGTCCATATTCCCTTCTCCAGAAAGTAGTGTGCATCTCGTTCAACACAATCTCGGTGGTATGCCTTGGGACATGATCTGTTGTAACACATGGATTTTTCACCATTCACCAATTTCATTCCACGTAAAACAAAAGCCAAAAAAGGATTAAACTAACAACATTAAAACGCAAATACCCACCCGTGCTCACACAGAACTAAATCCCCGCCATCCAAGCAAATGAAGCACACATCCTCGCTACTCTTTAATTCTTTCCTGCCCCGTTTTTTCTGCTTCTCATCACCACTATTTCTCCAACGTTCACAATAATTTTTCCTTTCACTCAACCTTGTCTTCATCTTTGCAAAATTCTCAATATTTTGGGCCTTTCCTTCTTTCTTTTATAAGGCACTGAGCGGTCCTGAGAAAACATGTGAGAGAAGTGACAGAAATGCAAGAATTGTGAACATATATACACTCTTCCGTGTGTGAATTTTGTGCTTTGCTGGTTCACACGCTTCTTTGGATACACTTTTGGTTTTGAGTTGCAGTAATGCCCATCATTATAAGTAATGTTTATGTCTTCAATGATGACGTGTATCGACTGTTGCCACGTTTGCAATGCCATATGAAACTTGCTTGTCATGTGTACTTGTAATGGATGATTACTTGTTGGGATGTTTTTACAATCATTAATTGGGGATAGATTGATGTATTGCATTTGAATTTTAGGGTCTTTAGATTTGAAGGTTTGATGATTTATATGCCTTTCAAGATTTTCTATCTATTTATTTATTTTGTAAATTTTTGTTTTATTATTTTATATAAACAAAATTTTAATAATATAATTAAATGAAAAATATATAAAATGTATAAGTTTTCTTTTGTTAAAATTAAATTAAATTAATATTTTAGTTTTTGGAATAAAAATTGTTATAATTTTTAAATAAAAATAAAATAAAATATTAGTTTTTAATTTAAATACATTTTAGCTTAAAACTAGTTTGTTATCATTTTAAAATGGATGATGTTTTGTTTTGAAAATTTCTTTGTGGATTTAATCCATTAAGTACTTCTAAGATAATCATCAATACCAAAATAGTTGTAATTATATTAAATAATTATACTTTATAACTACTTAATATGAGGATAATGTAATATTATTATGAACAATATTAATTAATCTAAAGTTTTTGTCTTGTAACTAGAACTTGAAAAGTTAGTGTAAAACAACTATTCTTTTCTTTGACTTACTTATTTGTAATTATCTTCATTCATTTCAACTAATAACAATACTAAATTTTGGTTTAAACATGCTATTTCATTTTCTATTTTAGACACTCTATTTATCCTTGCTAGCCATTTGAAAATCTATGTTTGAGTATTACATAGGTTGTAAGGCGTTGTCACAACTTAGAGCTAAGTTCGAAAGACTAGGCGCCACGACACTGTTGAAGCGTGGCGTGAATCGACGTTTATTCTCTCGCTCGACGTTAAAATTATGTGTTTCACTGTTGAGCTGCCATTAATTCTCCCTTGATTGCATTGAAATCCTTTGATCCCTGTCGCATCTAGGTGAAGCATTTTCATTTGTTAAGGGCATTGGATTTGTGCCTTGGAAGACTATCCAGGATGAGAATTGGAATTATGAAACAAAAGAGTACGTTAGAAGGTTGCTTTGCACTTTTTGTTGGCTTCTTCATGTAGCTTGACATTTGTTGCCACCTTACACAAAGGTTACACCACTCTCACACTCATATAACAAGCCTTGGCTCAAAAGCTAAGAAAAACATTGCAGTGAATTTGAAAAAACCATTCCTATCCTCTCTCTAAAACCATGCCATTCAAAGATAGAACTTCTTTTAATTGGAAACTTGTATAAGGGAGAGGAGCCAATAATGGAGCATAGACCAATAATGGTGAGGGTGGATGTGAAGTCGGGGACTAGTACATGTACATTTGTTATTCAAAATTTGAAAAAAAAACATCCAATAAAATGAGTCACATGAAATCACATCAAACAATCACCCAATCACATGATGCCACATAAGTGGAAAAAAATGCATGACATAATGCCCTACTAATGGTCCACCCTTATTTTTTTGTATGGAAAACTACTTGATTTAAATACCTTTAAAAACCACTTTCCATACAATATAAATGCTCAAAAGAAAATATTTAGATTAAAAATAAAAAAATCTATTAAAGGGTATTTTTTTCAAAATTTATGGTATTTATATGAGTGTTGTACACCTCTCAAGTTAGGGTGCACAACCATTGGCTCCTCTCCCTTATACATTTTTCCAATTAAATAAATAAAGGAAGGCAATGAGTAGATAAAATTTTGGCCTTATTATTTTTGAATAGAAATTACTTTTGGAAAAATTAGAATACTTAATCAAGGGTATTCTTATTAAGGGAATTTTTTTTTGACTTTTTGAAAGTAATTAAACAACAAATTTAATTTTTCCAAAACAAAATTGAGTTTGGATTTTTTTTTCACAAACTAAACAAATAGCAAAGTGTTTGGTATTAGCATGTTCGATATTAGTGGTACGTCTACGGTTTGTAGCTATGAGCAATGTGATTGTGTTAAACGATTGAATCTATCACTTTGAAAAAAACACCGCATCAACAATGTTTGTGACATTGTCCCTATAAATTGTTAGGGAGAAATAAGGAAATATTTATTTTTCATTTCCCTTCCTTTTTATCCATTTGTATTTATCGTATGACGTAAATCCCAAAAATAGGAAAAATAGAGTATATAAAGTTGTTATGCCCACGTATGAGGTTTTTTTGTTAAGAGGGTGTCATTGACATAGTGAATCCTTTTCACGTACCACATAGGTACCATGTACCATTATGCTCTCACATATTGATGGGTATATCAAAAGGGCGAGCTTCTTCTATGTATCGATGTGTATATCGAAAGGGAAAACTTCTTCCATGTGCCGATGTGTATATAAGAAGGGTGGGTATATTGAGAAGTTTGGTATATCGGTCGGTGGTATATTGAAAAGGGAACCTATTGGAGTGATAAGGAACCCCTCCATCTCCTCGGTACAAAATGACTTAAATAAAAAAATCATTGACATAACTTTGACCAATAAAGATACCGGTTAGAGGGGTCTTGAAAAGTGGAGAACACACGTATCTCGTAATAATCTATTATTGAACATTTGTGATAGATCCACAAAGCCAACATGGCCTATAGATGCAAATGAATCCAATATCCGGAAGTAGAATAATTTCAAATCATTGGCCTTTACGAGAGCCTTACTTGATGCGAAGTATTTCATCACATTCATGGGTTTGATACCACATGTGAAGCATTCAATAAGTTGAAAGACTTGTATGATTCTCACTCGAGTTGGAATTATATATTTGCAATTGAAGTTGTTTAATATTGAGTTGAAAAATAGTGGTGTGATGAGTGTGTCCTTAGAAATATGAGCTATTAAACATGATGTTGAAGCCAATAAGATAAAAATTGATATATACATGATAACATTCATAAAAGCCCTTCTTCCTACATATTCAACCTACTTGGAGTCTTTACAAGCAAGCAATCAATTAAAGACTCTCACATTTAATCAATTGGTTGAAAAAATTGCTGAAAGAAAAGGAATTTGGGATAAAAATAGAGTCATTATGGGAAAGAATTTTCTATTCCTTGGAATAAAAATGTAATTCTTTCAAGGCTTCTTCCTCCAAGGCCCCATCTCCCAAATTTGAGGATAAGGGAAAAGGGGAGAATAAGGGTAAAGAAGGAGATATAACAATAATAGTGGGCAAAACAAAATGATAAACAACACTTGTTTTGCAAATGGTGTGGTAGAAAAGGGAGCCATGAGGCTCATAAAATCAAGACTTCAAGGGAGAAGAATGAAGTTTATCGAAAACAAAAAGAAGAAAAGAAGCATACGAAAGAACCATGCTCCACTTAATTCACTAATGAATATGTGCTTTCTAGTTGTGATGAAGCAAATAATGCCTTTGTTAGTAACACTTTGGTTTGATGCACGGGTCCTAGATACTATAACCACTCAACAAATTAATTCTGAAAGGAATTTGCCTCGAGGAGTTTCATGAAGAAAGTTGTAATCTAGTATACTTGGTGGATATATCAAGTCTACGATGAGAGGACAAAGAGACAATAAGAATCAAGTGTCAAGGGCTTCTAGATTTCATTCTTAAAAATGTTCTATACTTTCTTGAGTTGAAGAAACATGTTGTCATTAGTATTCATTTGTCAACAAGGGCAATCCATTTCTTGGACAATGGGAGGTCACTATCAAAAGAAAAAGTGATAATGCAATCATATTGATTGGATTTGAGGAAGGAAAATTGTTAAAACTTAGGGGCGAGCCATCAATTTCATGGAATTTTTCTCATCTCGTTGAAGATGGAATGTCTCCAAGTATGTTGTGGCATGCAAGATTCGGGCACTCCAATCATGATTGCATTCATGTGTTGCAAAAGAATGGTGTAGTAGGATTATCCACCCGCTTGGAAAATATGAGAAGTGTGAAGCCTACATTTTGGCTAAACACTCAAGAGGACCTTTTTAGAAGTCAAAATGGAAAGCTAACAGAAAGTTGCAATTGGTCCATTTTGACTTGTGTTCTCTTCCAATTCTATTAGCTGGTGGTCGTGAAGTACTTCATGTTTCTCATCAAACACTACATCCGAATGACATGGGTCTATTTCCTTAAACAAAAATTAGAATCCTTTGAAATGTTTCAATAGTTTTGAGTCATGGTGGAAAATGAAGCTAAAACTTGCATTGGGACACTCGGGGTTGATAATGGTGGTGAGTACACTTCAAAGGCATTTGAATCTTATCTCAAGAAAAATGGAATCAAACACCATCTCATAGTTCGTTACACTTAACAAAATGGATCGATTGAGAGGATGAATAATGTATGAAGGGTAAAAGAGAGGTTCTTAAATGTAGGGATCAAATCTAAGATTGACCACACCATATAGATACAAAGGTGTTCAAGGAGTGCTAAAGTCATAAATCTATAGGAGATTAGTACTAGCTCTAAGATAGTTATAGGTTTCCAAGGCTGCAACTAAGATAAAGATTGGTATCCTATAAGGATTCTAAAATAGAGAGGGGAACAACAAAGGGATGGATAAAGCCAAGGGGTATAACAACAATAAGACAAAGGAAACCCATATCTACTCTAATCTATAACAATGAATGACCAATAATAACTAGTACATGCATACAAAATGAAAGACTAAAGAGAGTTTATCCAACAGGTAGTGGTGTAACGGTTCTTGGGTCTCTTAGTAATTGGGAGGTTCAAGGTTCAAATCTCGGCTTCGTGTTAAGGCGGCCTACTACCGACGGTTTGGATACCTGGTGATAGGGCACCATAATAATGTGGTTTAATTCGTGGGCTAGCCGAGAGCTTAAAACTTCCATCCTTAAATGGTTCCACGGCCGGTGTGGGTTGGTGATGCCACAAAGGGCTAGGGCCCTCTCCCTAGGTAACCTTAGCAAAAAAAATACTAAAGAGAGTTATAAATACTTACCTGTAGTGTGTGTGTGTGTGACCGTTGATGCATAATCCTCCCCGGATGTAACAACATCGAGAGAAAATTTTTTATGGGTGGAGAAGGGAAAGCTCAACAAGAAGACCTTTAATCCTAACTCACTATGGTGACCCAAATGCAAAAGAGGCAAGCTCCAAAACTCCAAAGTCAATCAATAAGTGTGAAGTATTGCTAAATAGTGTGAGCAAAAATAAGGACAGGCATGTTCATAATTGGTGAAACTACTAAGAAAACATGGAGCTATATATACCCGATGCTATTTCCCATGGGCAATGGCATCAACTATGGAAAAGCCAAAACATGCGCCATCGCCCATGGGTGATGGTGTCGTCTTTGGGGAAACCCAAGGTCATGGGATAAAATCATGACAAGTGGATGCCATAATGTGAATGGAGGTAAATGATGAAGGTCCAAAGTGACCGAAAATAGGTATAATAATGTGCAACAAGATGATACAAGTGGACATAATGGGACGAGTAGACATAATGAGTGAAATGTGTGAACAAAGGGGTGAAACGAGGCAAGTATGGGGTGACTAAGGCTAATATTGTCATCTCTAAAATGCTATGATCTAGCACACATGACCAAGTACGATCATACCCCAATCCTGACAAGCCCCTTAAGGCACCCGCTTAGTAAGAGAATACATCAACAACTCCTGCATAAAATAAATGGTTAACAAGTGTAAAAATATGGTGTATACATATGCCCCAACCAAATATCATCATGTGTCACAATAGTGAAACACGAGATGGTCTTTGGAAAAAGATCTATACAACATGAAATCAAAAGGAAATGTTAAAATTTAAGTGCTAAAAAAGAAGTATTGAAAGGAAGTAATGGATGTTAAATGAAATATATCTACCTCATAATTATCGGTGTTACTCAACTACTCTGTTGTGGGAACAATAAATGGATGGAACCATGTATAAGAAAGAGCAATAAGAAACAATAGAAGATAATCAATAAAATAAGACATAATCACCTAGCTAGGAGGGCCATGGGAAAGATGATATTTAACATTGAAATGATGGGAAAATGAGTATTTTGGTGAAAGGGTGGTGTAGAGAAGTGTAATATGTCAAAAATATTGGCTCGTCGCCATGAATGTGGCATAATTTGAGGATTTTTTTAGAGTTTGTAGTGTGAAAGATATGAAGGTTTGAAGGTTAGAGAAGAAACCTAGTGATAAAAATTACTATAAATAGTAAAGGAGACCAAATGAAATCCTAATAGTCGGCTTCCACACCCCTCGTTAGTGCCTTGGTTTGATATTGTGTAAGAAACACCGGCTCCCAAATGAAATGTACACGACCAAATAAAGGCGTTAAGAATCCAACCATTGCAACAAATTATTTAAGTTAATAACCACCGATTTTCCCCTCCTAATAAGATTACACGCCAATGAAACCACGTGAATGACGGAAAAAATGGCTTACCACTTAATATATCTAGACCTCTGCATTATCTAAATAACATGCAATTACACATTATGGTTGATAGAGATCTTGATGACTTATGTGTATTAATCCTTTGACCCTCATACTCCCCTTGATCCATGTTTGAAGATCCTCACTATGGGACCCGGTGGTGATGTCCCCATTCGGCCTTGTCATGATAGTCCCAATTTAGATCCACCCCTTTGGAAACATCTTAACTCTACTCATAGTGGAATCAACACACACAAATTCCGGTCGATGAACATATCACTCATAATACACATGAGTGAGCGAATTCCCCTGGTTTTCGACCTAGCTATCAAAGGGTTATCCAAGTTTTTGACGCATGAGACCATGGATGACAAAGAGAATTCCCTGGTTTTAAATCTAGTTGTCAAAGGGTTGTCTAAGTTTTTGACAAATGAGTCCATGGGTATCAAAGATCTAATAGGGCAAAGATCCACACTCTCGATTCTAATACATTATCTATTCGGCCTCTATTCATCAAATTCATATTCAAGATGTTTTGGTTACTCCACATTGTACAAATAACATTTTTACATGGTCATTACTACGATCGCTTGGTATTTCTTTTAAGAGTCTTACACTTGATTCGGATCCACGTTTTGATGCATTACACTAGCAATCACCATTGGATCCACCACTACACATACTTCATTCTTAGTTGCTAAATCCATTACTAATGTAATATTGCATTTATGTATCCTTGGCGACATGTTCTTAGGGATATCCCATCCACCATTCATTTGTGCATCAATTTTCTTAGTCATCAACAAGTTTTCACTATCACGATGTTCCTTTTAGGGATTTATCTCCTCATATGCCCCAATCTTATATAATTTTTATCTTGCTTCCCAAAGTACATCTACGAGATATGCTTATGGCTCCAAACACTACCTCACATAGCACAAGTCCTCCTAGGTATCATCATTGGCCCTTGATTGCAAACATAGATTCACATCACTCTTGATGGGCCTTTAGTTGCACATGTTACATCACATAGTTCTAGGGCCTCTAGGTATCCCCCTAGGCCTTCTTCTACACAAATTATCTCTCATATCTTGCAGCCTCATCTTATCTTGCACATATCTTCTAGCTTTACGACTCACACTACCATTTTTCTTCGGTCTTCTAAGAGTTCCCATTCTTCTAGTCCACCCCATAGACATGACACATTGCATTGTACTTAGTGTTATGCTACTTCTATTTCTCCTCAAAAGTATTTTTTAGAACATATCACCACCATGGTTCCACTTACAATCGCATCACATTCTATGAAACATTTGAGGCTTGAACCTCCATCATATTCGGTAGTTGCTTTACCTCCTCGTAAGGTTATCTTGGGGTAGTCCTCATACTATCCGCCACTCGTTTCATGATGATCCACTCTTTTTATAGGTTCAACTTGACTATTGAGGGAGTGGTTCTACACTTGAACCTCACTTTGCACACACACATTGTAAAGGAAATATCACTCCCCATCCTTTAGTTGCATAATTTTTATCTATTCTTATAAATGGGGTCATTCTTGTATCATCCTTCCTTCTCTTTAAAGAACTAGTTTTCATCTATGCCCACATTGAGGGCCTAAAACACAAACAACATTCATTTTTTTCCAAAAATACAAAATCGGGACCGATTTTTATAGCATACATTGTTTTCTCTTTACATCATACACATTATTTACTCCTTTAGTTTGATAGATAAAATTTCTTCTTTACACTCATACGTTCATGTGGTATATTGAGCATAATGTAAGACATACATAGAGTGGTACACAATGATAGGTGTTGGCCTACCCTTTACCCATGCTATTAACGTTTGGGGGCATCTTCCTTTTGCATACTACATCCAGGTATTATATTTCCTTTTTAGTTTTCTTTCCTCATTACGCTTGATTACATATATATCTTGTGTATTTGTTATCTTTTAGACTAACATGACTAACACATGTGTCTTGTGCAACACTTATAATTATTTCTAGCTCTTTCATATATCATATATCATATATCATATGCTTTACATCACATCTTGCTATGATTGTTTTTCATCCATGTTTTGCTAGTTGTGTATGTATGCTTGCTTCCTACTCTGATTGTGGCCTAAGGGCCTTGATTGTCTTGCAGGAATTTTGCCTTTTTGGGATATTGTTTGACATGTTTTACACTTGTTTCTACATTATATGCACTTGTTTTATAATAAGATATCATCTTTATTGTTTTAACATTGATCTTATTATCTTGCTTCTTATTCTTGTTGATATTGTTTTGTGCCATGGTTTCTACCATGCACATCCCCCTTTTAGGTACAATTTCTTCTTGGTGGCCACCACATCAGTCATTTCAAAGGTCATATACATATTCTCGGACACTCAACTATATGGGTGTCTATCTTTTCTTTTGATAAATTCACTCAAATTCTTTATTACACATTCCTCAAAAGAGGGGGTAAACGTATGAGGTTTTATTCTACACTTACAACAGACAAAAATAGTTTTTCTAGGCACAAACATATGTAGAAGTAGTCAAAAATACCTCATAATCAAATTCAAATACAAAAAATCTACAAAATTTACACTGGAGAAAATTGTACAACCTATTTAGAACTGTATGGACGGTTATGACCCTGTCCTACATTTTACCCATGGGATTTTACTCCAAATTTATCAATATTTTCATATTTATAATCATTATTATAACATTCTTATATTTTTCCGTATTTAGATTAAATCAATTTGGCACAATTCCAGTCATCATGAAGTATTTCATTCTCTCTTTCTCCACGGTACTCAGTTTCACTTCCATTTTTGGACACATTGGGGGCATGGGTCTTCTTTCTCAACTCGATTTTGGCATGTTATCAGTTTTATTTAGTTTCTACTCGGGGTTATGACACATGGGAAGAGTATGGTGGAACTTATTTCTCTTTTCTACTGTGTTCCAAAATTACAAAATTGGGCTTGTATCCATCTACAACGGTATGGTCCATGGGGTTATGGAAGGAATTGAAGCAACTAAGTTCTTCATGTGAAGGCTTTCCTATCCTCCTTACAATTGAGGGAAGATATTAGAGTTGTTGAATGGATTTAATCCACAATATTCCTCATTGGTAGGGGTTCTTTGGCTCTTTTTTATTTATTATTATCTTCGGAATTCATGTGTTAGGTTGGTACACTTAGCACATCGAACTCTCCTCGACACAAATTGGGGATTGAAGACCCCTAATTCTTATTTAAAGTTCAAAAAAGTTTAGAATATCCAAAGCAAAAAAAGAGACCACATTCCCTCCGTAAGACAAACAAGTGTATTCCTTCCATATTTTACATCTCTTTTGGCATTTCTTGTTGCACATTTCTTTACAATACTTTCATTACATTTTTTGAGTTAAATTTCAGTTTCCTATGTTGGGCATTGACTATACTCTATGTTGCAAGTTTCATTTTGAGTGTGTCAACACCAACACAATGAGATACTGCAAAACAAATTTATTGCAAGAAAAGAAAAAGTGTGTCTACACACTTAGGTATATTTTCCTTTAAGCATGCAATTTTCATTTCATACTTAAAGGGGGAAATGTAGACACTCAAATTTGGAAATCTATCCTTTGACACTACTAGTCTTGACATTGCACACTTGCATGCACAAATACACCCTCCCCACTCTTGCTTAACACACTCTAATATCCCTTTGATCACTTGTTTATCTTTTCACAACTCTCTATCATCAATTTCTCAGGTTTAATTACATAAAACATACCTAGAAACATCTATCCCCAACTCTATGAAGTCAAAATAAAAATTTTCTTCCCAGTGTCAAAACCGTCGACTTTGGTCGGTTTGTCTAAATCTACAAGTTGACCCTAGTGTATGGTTTTGGACCAACACATTATGCACTAAAAATTTCAATTCCATCATCTTCATGTGGACTAATATTCCCTCTTGGTCATCCTTTCATGACATAATAACCATTAGAATCCTATATAAAAAAGTCAATCATACCTCATTTAGGGTCCTGACACTTTAAGAGCTCCTCATGTAAAAAGTAAGCACAAAAGGAACTCCAAGCTCCCAAAACTATGAAATAACTCATGCACATCCATTAGGTAAGTACTCTCTATAGGTATAAAATATCCTACCAAGTCCAGGAGTCTTTATCTTTTATCCACAAGCAAGCAAAGTGACCCTTCCCAAGTATTTGAGCAAGTGTGAAACTCAAGCAAGGTATTGTCAAAGAATGTTTGTCAAATTTTGATTGCACTATGGTAGATATCACATGCTAGGAGAATTATGTGTAGTTTGAGTCCCCTTTGGAGAAGTGACGATGTTGGTGGTGTAGAGGTGCTCACAACCCACCTAATTTTGTTTTGCAGAACTCCATCTTGCACTATGAGGGTTTGATCGAGTTATAGAGCCATTCTAAAGAAGAGCAAAGAAGACCGACACATAGTTACAGTCATTCTCAATTAGGTGTGGCACACATGAAAGTTACATAGCCAAAATCTAAGCAATTCCAAGACCGTCATGAAGGGTCAATATCATACAAATTTTTTTTGACCTATTTATACGGTTTTGACTAGGTACAGTTTCAAGTTCCATTCTCAGCAAAAAAGCACTTTCAATCTCATATCAACCTATTTTTGCACTCATATCACTCAAAGTCTCTTAGATCCTCATAGAATTAGCTAAGTGCAATTTCTCCTTTGTGTTTTGATAGTTGTTAGGTCAATAGTCGATTTGTAAAGTGTTATTCTGATTTGAGAAATTAATGTTGGAAGTTAATTAAATAAGAATATCCTCTGTTTCATTATTTCATCCTTTTTATGTATTTTAATTAGAAACACCTTAAAATTTTAAAAGGGAGTGAAGTAGGAAATTCACAAAAAGTGATATAAGGTGGAATAAGGAGTTTCTTTAAACCCTAATGCTCGTCTCAATGCCGACATGCTTGAAAACAAATGGAAAAAGGATATAAAAGAGATGGGAGTAATTGTGAATCTAACGTATCTATCAAGGGGATGAAATGATGTAAAATGGGTCCAAAAAGGTGAAAATAGTTTCTTTACCAAAATCACGAGACACTAATCGGATGAGAAGACTAGAATTTGTCAAAATCAAGGAGTGGAGGAACTGAATATGTAAGCATTAGTGAAGAAAAAATAGTGAAATGTATGCATATCCCATGCCATTATATGATATTATATAATAATAAATGTGTATCCTACCTCAAGTACATTTTTATAATTCCTATAAACCTCACTTAAGGGGAAACATGTTTGCTATGAGGATTAGGTATTCTCACGATAAGGAAAGGGTACTGAATGATATAAATGCGACCTCTACCCCATTCAAACAACCTACCACCCCAAAGTCCTTCAAGCCCTACGATGAGGCCAACTATGGAGTTTTGAACTTTGAACCAAAATTGGAAATAGTTCCAAATATGATAATATCACGTCTTTTGTATTTGTGATTGAATTTTATTGCTTTTAATAATTAAATTTTATTGATTTTTCTTTGATAATATGGTTTTTTAATTTTTCTTTTATTTTATTTTGTATTTTTCTCTCCATCCTACATACAAATTCAAAAATATGAGAAAATGGTTGTAAGAGATGACTAACACAAGAGAGCCAACTCCTAGCTATGATCAATGAGAACCAACAAACCATGATGCTTAGATACTCCTAGAAATGAACTATTAAAAAGAGTGACATCTCGATAACAACACAAGTGGGATTAGTAAGAGGTGTATAGTAATGTTATCCCGTTTTGAGTTCACGACAAAACGATCGGATAACCCCTACAAAATTTTCGAAGTGATTTTGCATTATGGCCTCTTTTAAAGAAAATCAGGTTTTCGGGTGTTACCAACAGCTCGACATACCTAAGTTTAAACCTGCTTTGTGTCGCGTGACCTCCGAAATCCGAAACCCGCCTTGTATTGAAAAAATCCTTTGAAATCGGGTTTTCGGAAATTCAACGCATCGGAACATCCATGATCCAAAACATGTTTTATGCGCCATGTTCTCCGATTCCCGAAGTCCGCTCAATCCTTTGTATTCGGGTTTTCGGGGCTATGTAGCACCTAAGCACTTCATGTTTTGTGCTCTATGTTTTCCGAAACCCGAAACCCGGAATGCACTAAATCTCTTCGTGTCGGGTTTTCGGACCCCTCCAACATGCTGACATGGCATTCATGCCGAATGGTTGGTGAGTTGGCACGTGCCGAGCTGAAGTGTATTTATTACTAATTTTCTTATAAATACGCGGATTTCCACGTCATTCTTACCATTCATATTTTTAATTCGTGGATTTTTCGCATGCTCTTCCGCTTTCAAAACCCGCAAACTCGCATTGCCCGATTGGATCGTTTGTTTTCGATCTTACCTGTCTCGAATCGAAGGTATTTTTCTTCCCTTCTTTATTCTTGATTTTTATGAATCGATTGCGCGTATTTTCTTCCCAATTTCTTGCCAGTTGTTGAAGGTTTTCTTCCCTTCTTCTTTCTGTGTTGTTTTGGAAAGGGTTTTGGGTTTTTAGGGTTTATTTTCTTTTTGAGACTATCAATTGATGTTGTTTCTTCCAAAATTCTAATTATATGCATGATGTATGGAATATGAATAACAAAAAAAGAAAGGAAGTTGTATATGTGGAAATACAGGAAAGACTTTGTTTTTGCTTCTCGGTTTTTGAAAACTGTTTTGCAGATTCAAAGGCCCGGAGTATAAAGGAAGCTTGAAGTATCGGGGTTTCTCAACATTCCGACCTCAACAGTAAGTGTCGGGAATCTCCGAAGTTCCGTCATCAAAAGTGGGCGCCGGGTTTCCTCCCGTGTCCGCCATTAACAGTGAGTGCCGGGTTTCCGCCTGTTTCCGTCATCAAAAGCAAGTGTCGGGCTTTGCCAAAGTTCCGACAGATCAAACTTGTCGGGTTCTCAGGGTTTTCCGACATCCTCTTCAGCGTGTCGGGTTCTTCTCTTCTTCCAGCGCATTCAGTCAATCGGGATTTCCAGTTTGAACAGCATCACCTGAGTTCCGAGTCTTTCTCCCTCCACATTCTTCATGTCGGACCCTGGTCCATCTCAGGAGAAGGCCGAGAAGTCTAGCAGGATGAAGTACAAATTTAAGAAACCAGAATCCCCATCATATATTGATTGTAATTATGATATCAGGGATACTGAACTTGGCAACATAGATATGGACGACTTTTGGAATAGGGTGAAGAGTTCTTCTCAAACCCCATGGATGATGGCTTTAGCTAACAGTGGCTTGCCCCTTGCAGCAGGCTTTCCCATGTCTGCCCAATGTCCAGAGTTTGTTTTGGCTTGTGCGTCCAGTTACGACTCGGCTTCTCGTTCAGTAAGGAATCAGGCTGGTGAGGTAGTTATCAAACTAGATGGAGCTTATTTTGATGATCTCCTGAAACTACCTAATTTCGAGGAGTATGGGGACCTAAATATCAAGTCGGCTCAGAAGGCCTGGGACAGTAACCAGGAAAATTGCATTAAGGATGTCAATAAGAAGTTCTTGGTCAAGGCAAAACCAGTAATATCTAGATTTCCAAGAACTATTCCTAGATGTGATTTCATACAAGAAATCAATGACATTATCACCCTGCTGAGCCGGGTTTTTGGCTTGCCGGAATCAAATTTATTTCATGGATGGATGTATCAGTTTATGGTCACCATCAAGAAGAACCAGCAAGGGATTGACTGGGGAACCCTTATCAGTAATGAGATTGACTCTCAGATGACGATGGTCTTATCGACCGGAAAGTTTTATATGTTCTCATATGTGGCCTATGCAGCAGCTGGGATGAGGAGCTATCCCGGACTGGATACTAAAGGAAGCAGAACGACAAACCCAGTCTATAAGTATTATCCTCAAATAACAAAGAAGGGGTCCAAGGATCATTTTAGGAGGGTGAATGACGCCTTTTTCTACGAGAACATCTGCCGGCTGAACCCAGGGCTAAGAAAGACAAGGGTATCAGACGAAGCTTGGACTGAGGTATCTAAATGGGGATGTATCTTCTTACAGTTCAAGAAGTTTACCTACCTTCGAACGGTCATGTACTCGGGAGAGCCTTTCCGTCTGCCTCGCTATCCAGGGGATAGATTGATACTAATAGAATTGGTCGGTACAGATTTGCATTAAATTTCCAAACAGAGAGCAAGCATAAGGCAGCAGTATCCTTCCCAATTTCTATTGGGAGATATACTTGCTCGACAGTGGCAAAGGCTAAAAATGTTGAATGTGAACTCCAGGAGAAATTAAAGAAGCATATGAAGTCTCGGGATGGTTTTGACATCCGAGGAGTACTTAGAACCTATGGAGCCCAACATCTGCACAGGCCTGACATTGAGGATATCTGGGTGGATCTGCGTAACGAAGTTGCAGTTCGCAGAAAAGATAATAGTAGGTTAACTATTAATGAGATTCAGACGCTAGAGCTTTCTGATTTGCCAGATGGCACAACTGACAATGAAAGTGTGTTGGATATGTCCTATGATGGGCTTAATGAAGATCGATACGTTTTCCCGCCTATTGATTGGTCGGCCAGCGAAAAAGCCTCTATCACAGATAGGTCGGCTCTCATTCTTGCTCGCACCAAAAAATGGCTCTCTTCTTGGGGCATGAATTTTAAAGATGACAAGTTTCCAAAGTTGGCTGAAACGGAGGTGGGGCCCTCCCAAAAGAAAAAGGACAAAGAATCTTCTGGGGGGTCTATAAAAATCAGGATTCCCAAGAAGAGGAAAGAAAGACAAATCTCTTCAATTGTCTCTCCAGCTCAAACGGTGGTTGTGCCAGAATCACCAACACCACCAGAAATAGGGGAGATTAATTTAGAAGAAGGAGGAAGCCAGCTCTTGACTTCACCATTTGCTGATTGCTCAACTGGAGAGACCTTATCTCTTGCATTCAAGGCTTTGGAAACTGAATCTGTGCCTCCCCCTCAACAACCACTTCAGCCTCCTCATTCCCCATCCACTTCTTCAAGCATGGCCAATATTTTCTCCGGGCTCTCACCCCTCTCTGCTGGAACCCAAGTGATCACCAACACTCCCCCACAACCTGTGCCTCTATTCATTGCACCTACTACCACGTTGGACTGCTGTTCCCCCTCCAATAGTAGAATCTTCTCCCCTTGAGAGTAGAATACCAGTTACTACAACATTGGCAATTTCCTCTGATACTCCACAATGGTTACTCGAGCAAACTCCGAGGAAGAGGAAAGTGATTGTACCCCTACCAGCCTTTGATTTCAGCTCACTTAAGGCTTCTACTGCGAAATCAGCCAAGAAACCCAAAACAGTTTCAAGGGTTTTGGTAGATGCTTCAGGAGATAAGTTCGCAGAGATTGCCACTCCCTCAGCTGACAAAACTAGAGATGATGTAACAGCTGCTGATTACCAGGTAACCAGGGTGGCTCTAGGGAAAGTAACAGCAAAGGGGCACAACAAGATGCAAAGGATTCCATAGACGTCCTGTGCCAAAAGTTGAAAGAAACAAAGGACAGCAGAAATGAGCTTAAGGAAAAAGTGGAGCAGTTGACAGAGGTTTTGATTAAACTCTCAACACCCCTGGAATCCATACCATCTTCTTCTGTATCTGCCGGATTTGATTTCTCATCGGTGCCTACGATTGAGAAGATTGCTAAAAAAGGAAGGGTGGTTGATGAATGGATCCAAAAGTTGCTCCAACAAGGGAAGGAAGTAATTCAAGACGTGGTGAAAGTTCATCAGTCTTTGGGGGAGATTCAGAAGGAAGGAGAGAAGATGGATGAGGAATTCACTGAAGAAATTGGACAGCTTGATTTGACTTGTGAAGCTCTCCAAGTGCTAAAGCAAATACCAGCACATCTCTTGGTAGAAGAAGGCGTTCTTCCACATACAGATAAACACTTTCAGCTGACCAAGGCCATCAAGTTCAGAGTAAAGATCCTCAACGAAGCCTGCAGCAAGTTGAGAGAATCAAGGGATAAATTGATCGATGGGAAAAGTGATCTGGAAGAAGAATTGCTGAAGATTTGTCCAAAGGTGTCAGTTGGGAATGCAGGTATCCTATCACCAGATGATCTCTTCAAACAAGTTCAGGAATCTATTCAGCATGAACCTGTACACGGATTTGACCTTGAAGTCATTGGTCAGTTTGTAAGGATTGAGCACACTTTAGAGGCCTTAAGAAAGCTCAGCAAAGGATTGAAGAAACTTCCCGGCACTGCCAGTGATGTTCATGAAACCTGCGAAATGTGGAATGATCATTCCACTGCGCCTGAGGAGAATGAAATGCAAGGCATTATTCGGAAGTTCCAGGAGTTTCGTAACAAACAGTCTCAGCTGGAGGAGGAGAAAGAAGAAGAAGCAAAAGATGATGATTCGGATTAATTCCCAACGTCCCATGTCATTTCTATTTTTAGATTGACATGTCTTTTTTATTTCCGTTTTGTCATATTTTTGATTCATGTTTTGACTTGATCTCCTGCGTGAGAGTCATGCAAAACTGAACTCCAGTTAACATGCTACTTTTTAGGATCTGTCCTGTTTTATCTCTAGTTCCTTTTGTTATAAATAAGGGATGCCTGTGCATTCAAAAGGGTCGAGAATTTTTGAAGCATTAAGAGGCTATTGGAAAGGAGAAAAACTTTGTGTTTTCTTTCAATCATTTTGAAGAATAGAAGTTGATATTGTTTTACAGACTTTGTGTTGTGAAATATATCTTATTTAAGACAGTGTTCTTATGTTCATGATCTTAAAGCTATTCTTTGCATAGAATCTCAGTGTTTCTAATTATCTCGGACACTATATCTGTGATCTAAAACTCGTATGATTATTTCGTGCTCTGTGTTTACTCGAAAGAAAATACGTTTCTCCCATTTCTTTTCTACCGTGCTTCTTTCACTGTAACAGTTTCTAACCTATTTCACTTACGAAAGCAATATCCTTGAATCGTGTGAATGTGGATTTCGGGATTTCATCCCAACCCCCAATGGTTAGATTAGTGTGAATATTGTATATATTATTTACTGTGTTTTAGATTAGCAATAAACAGGCAGCCTCACCTGTCTTTGAGGAGGGATTTAATCCCATGTACTGTGGTTGAACCTCATATTTTGGTTTGACAAAATATCCAACCAACAAGTAAAAAGGTAGATACTAAGATATCACTTGGGATTCCCCAAACATGATGAAATAATAAAGATGATACAATGAAAAATAGATTTGAAATTTTCATCATAGGAGAAGTTAGAGTGTGAAAGAAAATACAGGTAGATATATAGAAAATAAGAGTTGATCTACACAATCAACAACCAACTTAAAGTGAAATAATGATATTCTCAACCATTTCTAATCTTGTTTAAGAGGATGCCTATCTAAGGTATAGAGTTGAATGTAACAAGTGATAATATGGGATTGGTTCTGGTGAGGAGGGATTGAAGGTATAACATGCAAACTCACAATATAAAAATCATATAGATATTAAAGTAGATAGTAATATCCTAATGGTGGAAAATGCATGATTACATCAAAAAACCAAAATGTAGATAAATTTAAGATAAAATGGTACTAACTAGAAAAAGGTATCAATCTGAACTATTAGACCTATTAGACCTATAGTTAGGTAAGGGTTAGTTGAGATATTTAGACTAGCTATCCTATAAATATATAATCCCATAAAATGATTTAAGGGACTAGTTGGGATACAAGATCAACCTAACTAATCATCTTGTAAAATAGGATATAAGTGATCAACTAGGAGACTAGGACTCAAAACTAGTCATCCTATAAAATTAAGATAACAAAGTATGTAAGATATTAACTAGATAATACGGCTCAAATTTTTTCTACCTATAAAATAAGATAACAAAGGATGTAAGGAATCAACTAGGAGGTTAGGGCTGTGAATCGACTTGCTTTTAAAATTAAACGTGGATAATTTTTTATTTTTTTTGAACCGGGTAACTAAGTATAAAATTATATAATAAGAAACAAAAATGTTATTACCATGTTAGTATATAAAACATTATCAAAAACATTCTGATTGAAAAATCATGATAAACATAACTAACTAGGCACAAAAAGAGAGGCAAAATAAAGTTATGTACATGAAATATGTATGAATGGGATTGATAAATGGTGGAGTAAATAAAATAATAGATATATACATGATAATAATAGACTGAAAGTATTTGTGACATACAAGTTGGCATGAATATACAAGTGCATAACGAGAACATACCCTTTATGGGGTATGCTCTCAAAAATTTAGGTGTTTGTCTTTGAAGATTTATTAGAGTTGGATTTGTTTAGATTTGATTATTATAAGGTTTATAATTGGAAGACTAGATGGAGGAAAATGGAAGGAATTGTAAGATGTTCCTAAGATAGAGTATGAATGAGGATAGGCATTGTAATATGCCCAAAGGTAAGTAGATGATACAATTTGGAAGCGATAAATATTAAAAGAATGTGAATGTGGGAATCAATGGATTCACAAAGCATGAAATGACGGAAGTGTAGGCATAGGTGGATGCCCCAAAATGTAAGATATGAGAAGGATATTATTTTTTCGATGACCCCATAAGTGTTAAAAGAGGTGGATGGGCATTAGAAGATTCCCAAAAATATGATAAAATAAGATGTCATGGATCATTATAGTTGATGTTAGGTTTGAGATCCACAAATGCATTATTATTATGGTGATTTAATGTAAGAATGGATGAAAGGAATTGTAAGATGATCAAAAATAGAATAATTAGGGATAATATAGGATGGCATTGAGTTATCAATATTAGAATTTTGAATAACATTGGTCATTATAGAAAAATTAGGGTGGCCAATGCACTTAGGTGAGAAAGAATACATTAAGATGGCATAGACCATGATGTAATCGGGGTGGTCAATGGTTTTAGAGGTAATAGGAGCAAAAGAAGATGGATTTGACCCTATTGGTTCATGATGATCAATCAAAAGGAAATAATTAGAATACATTAACATTATTGGTTTAGGATGTCGATGGCATCAGAGATGATAGGTACTAAAGTAGAAAAAATTGGCCTTTTGGGGTCAAGATGGAAGATGACATCATAGATGATGGGAATAGAAGTAGAAAACATCGACCTTGTTTGTTTGGAATGGTTTATATGGAATTAGAAATGATAATATTTTAAGGGGTTTGATTTAAGATGGTATCAACCATGGTGGAATTAGGGTGGTTGATGTAGTAGTCGGTGAAATAGGATGTTTTAAGACACCATCAATTGTGATGTTATCAAGATGGCCAATGTAGTTAAGCAAGTATTATTTTTGTTAAATGGTATTGGTATTTTCTGCTGAGTGGTTGATATCTTTAGATTTGTGTGATATTGTAAGGTGAGATGAAAATTGGAAAATAAATTGAAGAGCCCAATTTGTGTTTTCCAATAAAGGTTGTGTGGGAAGGTGGGAAAGTGAGAAGATGAATGATCATCACTAATATCAAGGTGAAAGTTGGTATATTCAAATGGATCATAAATGGGAAGATCATCTTGTGGATCTTCAATCTTGGAAGGATGAGAAGATTATATTTTGTATATTCATCCATGTTAGATTTCATTATTGTTTGTGGATGAGATTATGAAAAAATTGCACCATGAATGATTGGAATTAATGGTGGACATAAAAGGGAGAGAGGAGAATCCTATATAGAATCTAAATGGGTTGAGTCTTGTTATGAAAACCATTAGAGGTGAATACATCACATAATATTATTATAGTGTTATTTTAAAAGATGGAATGATTAAAAAATTAGTAAAGATATAGAAACATGAAGATGAGTCAATCGGAAAAGTGAGTAAGATTCACATCAGAACTCGTCATAGTGTAATTAAGTTTAAGCTAATATGAAGATATGATAGAAAGGAATTGTGAATGTGAATCGATGAGAAAAGAGAGTAAGATTAACATTGGGTTCACTAGAGTGTGTTGAATTTGAATTTGAAGTGAAGATATGATGGAAAGGAAATTGTATGCTAGGAAAAGACAGTTCCTAACTTAGTTCTCAAATCTAGGGATAAAATATAAGTCCAAGCACACGATGTAGATACCAATTGTTCTCTAGGAGAACTAGTGTTGTAGTTATATAAAATAGTTTTTATAACCATAGGATAGATACATGTTTCCAAGACCTATGCCTAAGATAAATATAAGTATCCTACTAGGATTCAAAATAAGGATGAGTCAAGAGATGGATAAATCCAAGGGGTGTAACTTAATAATACAAATAAATATATCAAAGAAAACACATATATACCATAATATATAGAAATGAATGACCAATAGATAACATGAAAACACAAGATAAAGGACTAAGAAGGGTCATAAATATTGTATCTCCTTATATTTCCACCGTTTAACATAATGTAGATATATTTGGAGAAATACGTGAAAGTTTTGTAGTCCAAAATTTGGAGTCATAGAACATGACCCATCCTTAGGGATAAAGGATAGAGAGTGGTGAGGATTGCATACAAATTTCTCTTTGAATAAATAAATATGATAGAATTAATATTTTCATTTGAGTTGATTGTTGCAAGAAAATCAATATATTTAAAATTAAATTTTTATTTTTATTTTTATTTTTAATGGTGGAAAGTTATAAATACTTACCTACGGTGTTACTATCGATACATGGTTCACCTTAGAAAAACAAAACCAAGAGATAATTTCTATAGGTGGAGAAGGGGAAATATCAACTAGAAGACCTCCAGTCCTAACTCACTATGGTGACCCAAATGTAATAGGGTAGGATCCAAATCCTCAAGTCCAACAAATAAGTGCAAAAAGTGTAAAAAATATGTGAGTGGTAACAATTAGTACCTTTTTGATTGATTGATTTATGACATTATAAATCAAAAAATTTGTGGGGTATATATATCGACACCATTTCCCATGGGAAATGACATTAGTTATGAAAAACTAAACTTGTAAACATCACCCATGGGTAGTGGTATCATTTTGGGGATACCTAATGCTATGGAGTATAAAACAATGGTAAATAGAATCCAAAAGATAGATTGGGGTAATGAAAAAGGTCCAAGGTGATCAAAAGTAAGGATAATAATGTAAAATGAGCATAAATAAGTGAACATAATGAGACAAGTGTTGGAGTGTGTAATATTAAGTGGTGTCACCTTTGTTGGGACACCATATACACATCCATAAGCTATTAAATTAATATTATTGGGTCTATTCCACCTGAGTTTGGAAGAATTTATTAATTCTAAAGAGTGAAATAATGTAACAAATAGGTGCAACAGAATCATCCACCCTATATAATAGGCGATCTCATTTGATATTTGATGGTGATTGAATGCAATATTTTATATCATCATTTTATGAGAATATTGTGTGGGACACAAGACATTAAATGTAAGAAGTGAATATTTGTTGTGTTGTGTAACCTGTGTAATTTCCTCTTAAATATAAAGAACAATGTTTTATAGTGGGGGTTTTTACCTCAGGTTTTACCCACCGTATATGTTGTGTTCAATATGTTTTTATTATCATTGTTCATTACATATTAAATAATTTATCTCTAATATTTGTAAATTTACCCCATATATTAACATAATTAATTAATTAATTGTTATCTATTTAGTTTAATAAATGACCCAACCTATGTTGATATGGTACCATATCTTTCCTAAGCTATGTGTGCAGATTTAGGGAAATTAAGTCTATGAAATTGTACAGATTTTTAGGGGCAATTGAGAGTTTGGATAAACATGTGAAGCAAATGGAAAGTAAATCTACAATATCATATTCAGTGCAAGAGAAAATTTTAACTATAATTCAACAATAAAATTTCATTGTAAGATATACAATATTGAGAATCCAATGTTGGACATATAATCCTAAAAATTAAATTTCTATAAACCTAAAGTCCACTATGCAAGAATTCAAATACAATTTATAAAAGAAATTATATTGATATTAAAACATTATTATTTCTCAATCTAAACCCTACAAATCTTGGTCTAAAATATATAAACTTTGATCTATAATCAAGCCACATGTATTACTAATATTTTTGCATAAACCAAGCTTTTAGTGATATAATTTGAACTCAAATTGTTTGTTTGTTGTGTTAGGAAATTTTGTCTATGGGCCATCCCTTTGCATTCAAAAAGTGTTTAGCATGTGTGGCCTTTGTGTATATTTATCTCCACTCGCCTCTTCGTACCATGTTTGACCGCTTAAGCCTTGTCTTTGGAATTGGTATGTGTGGTTACCTAGCCATGATTCTAAGCTCTTATTCCTTCCTCATCTCATCTTCCTACATCCCCATGTTGGTCATGCCTCGGCTCATTTTGGTGTGGAGGCTTTGCCAACCCCTTGCATAACACAAAAACATTAATATTTTTTTCCTATATATATATAAAGGAGGTTAGTTATAACCTTATTTGAAACCAATTTTTTTACTAAATTTCCAACTTAACAAATTCGAGTCATCTATCTCTTTTTTATTAGTTTTTTTTTTTTTTTCACTCATAGATTATTTACATTAGGATTGTGTTAGTTTATTAGCACCAACCATTAGCCGGATGATTTGGATACAAAGTGGTGTACGTGAAGTCTCTTCCAAAAGAGGTTGGTGGTTCATTTTGTATATGAACCCCATCTTTCATGCATTTGCTTATGTTGGAAGTGTTGTGGTGAGTATAGGCTTAAAATCATTTGTTTTTAGGCTCTCCAAATCATTTAAAATCATATATATATATATATATATATATATATATATATATATATATATATATATATATATATATATATATATATATATATATATATATATATATATATATATTTGGTTTATAATATTAACTAAGAAATTAAGGGCTTATAAAGGGGTATGGGTTCAAACCCGACCCCCTAACTTTATTTTTTTGCAAAAAAAAAGTAATAAAAAAAAAATAATGTATTAAAATTAAGGTTTTAAAAAATCTAGTATTTTTAGAAAAGGAAAATTTAGTAAAAACTTGAAATTTTTTTAATAATCTCATGTCAAAAACTATCTCATATTTTTATTAGAAAAATTCCAAGTTATTATTAATTTCTTTTTGAAATGTAATTGTCATTATTATGGAATAAAATTTGTCATAAAAGTTATTTTTTTAAATATACCAAAAATTCAATTTCTTTGAAATTACGATATAAAGCGAATTATATATTTTTCTAAAGTAACTAAATTACTATTATTGTAAAAATATTAAATATTCTAGAAAATTTTCGATGTTAATAACAATTATTAAATGGCACCAATTACATCATTCGGAAAATCAAAGTTAAAAGTAAAATTTATGTTTGGGAAGCTTTGGGATTTGGCTAGTGGTGTTGAGAAGAAACCCACTAGGAGACATGTAACTACTAAAAATTTAGTGCATTCCATCACTCATAGGATTCCATGCCCATTATACTAAGGATAATAACATATGAATTTTGATCCATACCAGAGATTAGGAATCTCCTAGTGAAGCTTGAAACAACTCAATTCAATGCACAAAATCAACCGGCTCTTGAAAATTATCAAACTGATCATGGAAATTTGTACTACTCCGATGAAAGCATATGAAAATATATTTTTACTTTATAAATCAAATCAATATACATGAAAAATATAAAAACTTCATTTCCATTTTGAATTCTAAGTATTAAAATGAATTTGGCCTTCTTAGACACACTATCTACTCTTGTGATTCATGAAGAACATGTAGTGGAAATTTTGATTCAAAATACAATTCATCTCATGCATTGGTCTCTCAAAACCTAAAATCATTTCCATCTCAAAACAAATATAAACCCTAATTATAGACCTAATTTCAAATCTAACCCTAATAGTAATAGGAATAATGAGAATGTTAAAGGGAAATTCAATGGAACTTGTCATAAATATTTTAAAAATGGATTTAAAGAAGAAGATTGTCATCAAAACAAGAAAATGTTTAATAAAGATTTCAAATGTAAGAATTTTAACAATCAGAAGAAAAATCAAAACCCATCCAATAACACAAACAAGCAAAATATTTATGTATATACAACACTTATAACATCCAATGACAATGAGTGGATCCTAGATAGTGGTGTATCTAGAAATATGACTTACATGAGTGATATCCTTATGAATGTCATGAACACATATATGTAGGAGATAAATATGTCATTTAATTTGAAGTATTTGGAAATGTTAAACTTTCTAATGGTGTGATTATTATTTTTCTCATGCCAAAATGTAAAAATAATATCTTATCTTGTTCTAAATTATCTCAAGAAACTAATAATTTTGTTTTGTTACAAGATAAGTGGTATGTTAAAAATGAATTTGATAAATTCATTACAATGGTATATATAGAAGAGTGGATTGTACATTTTTAATGGTTTTTCTTCTAAATATTGAATTTCTATTAATACTAAACATGACTTAAAAATATGGAATGAAATATTAGGACATTTAAATTTTAAGAGTATGTCTAATATGTCTCATCTTAATCTTGTCATGTTCCTTCCAAAATTGAAATCCAATTATGAAACTTGTGAGTGTTTCATACTTGGTAAGCAACATGTTGAACCATTTTGAAAAAATCATGATCCTAACTCCTCTCATCATTTATATTTAATTCATAGTGATGTTAGAGGTCCACTCAAGGTTACTTCTCTTAGTAGTTATCTATTTGCTATTACTTTCATTTATTATTTATCTAGGATGAATTAGTCATATTTCATTAAGAAAAATATGAATTTCTATATAAATTTTCAAAATTCAAAGACTTATTTGACAACTATTACAATCATAAAGTTAAAATAATTAGACATATAATGGAGGTGAATATATTAGTAGTAATTTTGATGAATTATGTGTGTCTTTTGTGAATAAGAGAGATCTAACCACTCCTTACTTTCCACAAAAAAACTACATCACGAAAGGAAAAATGTGACTATCTTAGAAATGTCTAGGAAATTTTTTATGCTTAGAATGTTTCTAAGTTCCTATGGGAAAAATGGAGAATATTATTTTCCATATTATGGATATAATTTCTACAAATTTCTACATCAAGATACACATCTAGAAGTGTGGACGAACAATAAACCAGATATCTCTCACTCAAAAATATTTGGTATTCCTACTTGTTTTTCATACTGAAAGTTAATGTAAGAAACTTGATCCTACCTCCTACTCATGTATATTTTTGGGTTATGTAGGTTAAAATAAAGGATTAATATTGAATTATCTATATAAACTTGAGATGTTAGAATATAGAAATTTACATGTCCTTGAAAAGACATTTTGTGAAACTTCTACCAAACCCCTATATGTTTCTCTTGAGGAATAAATAAAATTCATAGAGGATAAATATACTTCTCTTAATAATATGGATACATAGGTTAAGGGTTGGCTCTCATAAAATGTGCTATATTCTAAAAGATCTAAATGTGCTCAAATTTTGATAAAATATTTTTACCTTGATAACCTTAGAAAAATAACTCGTAGTCGATTACACACTTATCATACCTAAATGAAGATTTATGAATGTGAACCAATTTTTTTGAAGAGGATAATCAATACGAATAATTGAGAGATGCTATGAAATATGAATACAATGCTCTCATTAAAAATAATACATGGAAACTAGTCCCTCCTCCTTATAAGAGAGTTATTGTAGGATCTTGGTGGTTGTACAAAATCAAATATAAATATAAATGATAAATTGATAAGTTTATGGAAAAATTAGTGACTCATGGGTTTAATTCTAAACCTAGGATTAATTATGTTGAAATATTTTCTCTTGTAGCAAAAATGAGCATAGTTAGGATCTTCTTAGCTTTAGCCGCTTAGTATGGTTGAGAGACTCATAAAATGAATGTGAAAAATGCACTCTTAAACAATGATTTATAATAAGAAATTTATGACTCAACATAAAGGTTTAGAGGATCTTCTTAAATAAATTTACATTTATCGAATAAATAAATCTTTTTATGGGTAAAATAAGCTCCTAAATCTGGTATGCTAAGATTAACAAGAAAACTAAGACCTTGCTTTTAATAATGGTTTTGTACATAATGATTTGTTTTTTAAAACTGAAAATAATCATATTATAATAATTATTTTATATGTTGATGACATTATTATTACCAATAAAGTGATACTAGTTTAATTTTCAAAATTAAAGCTAAGTTGAAACCGTATTTTGAAATGTCTAATCTAGGCCTTTTGCAACATTTCCTAGGTATGGCTATATTCCAAAATCAGAAATCTATTGTTGTGTCAACATATAAATATTATTTAATATTTTTCTTAAAATATTTAATATGATTGATTATAAACATGTGGCCATTCATATAAAATTTGGTATTAAATTTACTCATAAACCGATACATGCAAAAGCAAATGCTACTTTATACAAGTAACTTATTAGTATGATTTATTTAAATTTTACTAGAGCTAATATTTGCTATACATAGGTGTTACTTATATATCTATGTAAGATCCATATGATGATCATTGGAAAATGGATAAATGAATTTTAAAATATATTAAAGGTATAATCAATTATGGTTTGTATTATTCTTGTTGTAATGATGCAAAATTCTATGGTTATTGTGATTCGACCATTTTGGTGATAATTTAGATATAAATTATACTTTTATATATTTTTTCAAGAATGGTGCACATACCATCACTTGGAGAAGAAGGAAGTAACCATAAATGTATACCTCTTCTATAGAATTCAAATATTGAAGTGTTATGCAAGAAGCTAAAGAAGCCACATGGCTGAAAAGAATGTTGAAAGAAATTCATATGGGAATCAATGGAAGTAAACTTCCTTTATGTGATAGCTATAGTTATATATCTCTTGTAAACAATCCATTTTAGAATCAAAGGATGAAGCATGTCAAGATTCATATGCATTTTATTCATGAGAAATTCCTCAATGGTGATATTGATCTTCAACTTTTTCCTACGGATGATTAAGGTGTAGATATTTTCATGAAGCCACTTTGTGCCATCAAATTCTACAAGATCCATGCAATATTAGGCCTTTCATATCTTCTATTGATGGGGATTGTGTTTTATACCCAAAATTTATAACCCCAAAGTCATTATTCAAACCATGGTAATTTTTGTACATGTGACATATGTTTACCAAGAAATACAACAACACTTAACTAAATTTTACCACAAACACTTAAAATATGAGAAATGACAAGAAGTTCATGAGTAAAAACCTACCAAAGTCTTATTGAGCACAACATATATGGTCATCACAAGTTAGAAGAACTCGTGCACACATCTCCTCCTAAGGAGGTCAAAGGACCAACTTCATTCCATTTCCACTAGGAGTAACAAACTATAACCGTGGAGATCATTTCCAAGTTTGATCATAAAAACCTTAAGAATACATTGACCCAATTAGGTTGGAATCACACATCTCTTGCATTATTTTCATACATTATACTACATTTTATACAAGTTTCATAAGGAGATATCCCCACTCCAGGATTAAGATACAAATTACAGGACACATTGAATACCAAATTGTTAACAAGTAGTTATGAAGAGGTGACGCCCAAGGTTGAAGCCAATGGGTCCAAACACTATTGTAAGGTCACTTAATTATGGTCCCTTCCACATGGTCACACTAATAATAAGTGGTATTAACTCACATCAATCAAATAAACTAGAATAGTGGGTTCATCTATGGCATTAAATACCCATCTTACATATGAAATGTGATATACAACATGTGGGTCCATAGGGTTCCTTTCCCATATAATTCAAGTTCTTGCTAACCTGTTATGATTAAACCAAGGAGAGAATAGGTGATACATATTTTAGGGCTATTCTAACTCCAACAAGTTTTATGCTCCATTCATTATGCCACATACATGTTCTTTGTAAGAGTTAAAAAAACTTAGTAATGGTTTCTAATTCTTTGAGTTTTCATTCACATCAAATTAAAGTTTGTTTAACAAGGAGTTCATATAAGGAAAAAATTCTCAATTAAAATAGGGAAAGTGACATTTTGGAGGTTCACATAGACACAATTCTCTTTGCATAAGCTATACCAAGTGAGATGTGGTATAAATATTCATTTCTCAACTAAGAATAAAATACTAAGCTCATTAAGATCTATGATTTCCTAAGATACATCCCCCAAATCATGAGTTTTCAAGAGGGGTTTTACAATAGGTCACTTTCATGGGTGTTAAGAACAATGTGTTTTCAATGTTTATGATTAGGATAGGTAAATTCCTCATACATTCACTAGTCATATTTTACCTAAGTTGTAAACTCAAAAAGTGTTTAAAAATGAAAATAGAGTTCAAAAAACATCCAAATAGAATTCAAATTAACCTATCCTACTTAGATGTTTCACGAGACTAAATTATTTCAATATGTAGTAACTCATTTTAGTAATTCATGTCTTACAACAAGATAAAGTGTACAACACTTTTGCACTATCCCACACTTTCTCAAATTTTCCAATTATGATATCCCTAGCTACACATCATTCATTCTTGCTTGCACACACAACCTATTTGTTTGCATAATAGCCATATTAATTCATCAAATCAAGTTATACCCTTGCATATTAAAATCCCAATTTTCAATTCACTTGCACATGTTTCTAGAACCATAGTGCCCAAAAGGACCATATTATCCATACACTATGGTACGACCATGTTGTTTTTGTCCCTTTCCCTTAAATGGTGTTTTTCTTAATTTTAACTTCTTTGGTACACTTTTAGTGGCCTTATCCAAGTTTTACAGATCCATAAAACAAATATAATTAAGTTGTTCATCTCTTATTAAGGAGTTCATTCTATCTACTTGGCACCTAGCATTCCAATGAGAAAATTCTAAGAAAAATCATAAGCAAAGATAATCCATGGATCCGTTGAGATTTATACACTCTGCATACACTTCTAGGAATTTCATTCACTTAAATTTGCAAGAACAAAAGGCATATTATCAAAATAAAGTAAATTAGGGAAAAGGTTCAAGTACAATTTCATTGTTGCAAAATCATGATTATTAATTTGGTTGCATACATTCTAGATATCACATGCTAGGTGAGAATGGAATGTAGTTTGAGCCCTCTTTGGAGAAGTGGAGATGTTGGTGTTGCACAAGGGTTTCCAAAACCCAACTAATGTTTGTAATATAAGACTCTCTTACCAATTAGGGTTTTAAATATTCAATCATCTGCATAATGAGCATCATACAATGTTGAAGGTCCAAGTTGCATATAGGCACATATCAAGAATCAATGTAAGGACCAAGAAAGTTTTAGGAGCTGAAAGTATAGAGGGAAAAGGGTGTACAAAAAGGGCCATAATGGGGGTATGCTTTGGGCCATACCATACACCTTTTCTCGGGAAGCTCGCAAGATATAATTTTAGTAGTGAGGATTTTTCATACCATTCCCAACCCTTCCCGGTCTTGAGGGCAGCCCAAATTAGAACATAATTCAAAATATCAACTAAGTATTCTTCTCCTTCTCATTTCTAGTAATAGTTTTACATTGTCTATCATTACTTATATTTTTTCAATGATTATTCTTAATACTTCCGCAATTAGATTTGGAAACTAATTGATTAGGATAATTTACCATCAGTTAAATCATTTGGTGAACTAGACTCATGATCGAACCCTACTTATTCTCGCTTACTTGGTTTAAGATATACCAAATTTTTCTAGGGTTTATATTCATATTCCATTTTGATTTCATCCTCTTACTTTCCCTCAAACTGATTTTTAAATTTATCCCAAAGATATCATGGCCCCTCTTTATCCTCTTGTTAATATTGAGATCCCTCTATATGTTCAAGTTATTGTGCACAAGACTTGTTAAACATGTTCTTCTTCATCACATATCAAACCTAAATATTTGCAGTCTCTCTTTCATTGTTGCTCTTGGTGTAGATATTTCTCATTTTGATTTATGTATTTACATATTTGACAATATCCTTTGCAAATTCCTTGGTTTTATCACTATTACCATTTCTATTGGCTTGAAAACCAATGATATTATTTGTTATGTACACCCGATGACACTTCCTACGATATTATCCTTGGGAAACCTTGGTTACATGCTGCTCACATAATCTTGCACCCAATGGTCTACAAATTTCTCATCCAGGATCTACTCATCTTTACGATTGGGATATTATGCAAAATCTCCTTGATACATATCCTTTTAATTGGGATATCCATTTTCCTCTAAAAAGAGTCTTTCAAATAAGCTGTGCACAAAATTTGGTTGCAAATATATATATGTGTTCCTTCCCTTCCTCCTCTAACTAATATTGTATCTACTCATGCACAAAATTTCATTGTAAATGGTGTTTTTGTTCCTTCTCTCTCTTTACAACATAATTTCTTAGATTCTTGTGAACAAACTTTCATTGCAAATGATGCATGTATTTCTACTATTACTTTTAAAAAGAATATTTTACATAATGATGTCTCTATTTTTGTTTCTTCTTCCCATGTCGGGAATTTTTTTGATAAGGGTGCTCAAGATTCCATTCCTTCTGGATATTCTCATAGTCCTCCTAGTGTCAATGAAATTTATCCTCTAGTTGACCCAATGGTCCAATTCTAAGCTAATAACATCCCTATGGATACATATAATGTCAAAATGCAACCAGTCAACAAACCTCTTACCACCTATGTTATTCCTCCACACGAAATTCTTTCTCTAATGCATGTTGTAGGTGACTTACAAAATTAGATTCATAAGCTTATTTCCACTACCATTGATGTAATTCTCTATGTTATATTGGCTAATACTTGTATACACGGTGTTACTCATGATAATCGATATATGGTACTTTGTGCACACCTTGGTATATTTTTATTTTCCTAATGCTTATATATCACCTCTTATACTTGTGGTTGGCCCTTTGTCACTCCCTCTTCCTGAAGGATACAAGATACCATTATTACATTGAGTCTATTGTGTATTTATTATATTCTCATATTCCTCTAATAACACATTGGTGCTTAATTCATACATATGTCATCCTTTTATCACTATAGGGTTTTCCCCTCATACTCCTATTCACCAATCATCTATATCACACATGTCTTCTTGTGGATCTAGTCTATCTTGATTTCCTCCAAAATTTTCTATGGAATATGCACTTGATTCATGTTCTTTGGCACAACTAAGGACCAAGCCTCCATCTCCTCGGAAGCTTATCTAACTCATCAAGAGGTTCTCATTGGTTAGCTTTTGTGTTATTCACCCACAGGGGCATCGATTCCCAATGTTTCTTGATGACACACTTTGTTTATATGTTCAAAGTGACTATTAAGGGATCGACTACACACATTAACCTAACTTTTCATACATACACACAATGAGGGGCAACCTTGTTTTCCCACCACTTTGATTACATAGTATATAATTCATAAAAATCACCATTCCTTCTCTTCGAGAACATAATTTCATATATTCCCTTGGGGGGATAAAAATAAAAAAATTCAAATATGCTAAAAATCCAAAAACATTCAAATATATACAAACATCCAAAAATATTTACATCTCTTTTGCTTGGTTATTTCTATTGCATGCTTATACTATTCATGTTGCACATTACTTATCATGTTAGTTTGATACATAATATGCTATATATTTTTCTATACACATGTGCATTCACATGGTACATTGAGTTGAATGCAAGCTATACACAGATTGTTACATGATGCTTGATGCTTGACACTTCTCTTTACCGGTTCTTTTGCAACAACTAGGGGCATCCATTTTACACTTTATCACATGCGGTGTTATTATTCCAATCCTTTTCTACTTTACAATCTCTTATATCATTCGCTCAGTCACATACACCATGTCATACTATTAATTACTTTAATATGTGAATGTGTGTTTTAGATGTACTATTTTTTGCAAGTTACTTCCAAAACTGGGAACGATTTCATACTATGGTTTGTTTATTTTTTTACATGTTTTCTTTGTGCTTTCACTTGTTTACAAGAAATTCCATATATTACTTGATTATTTCTTATTTGGCTTGAGTGCCTCAATTATCCGCGACATCATAAGTGGTGTACCATGTATGTAACATATTTTTTCCATACTATTATATTTGTGTTCCCTTGCATGTTTTTTTAAAAATTTATTACGATGTTTCTCTATTGCTTACGACTAACACTTTTCTAGTTTTCTATTATATTACTATGTATGCACCATGGTATACACCATATACAATCCCTTATTTACCCTATAGTAATCCTACACTACATGTGCACATCAACTATAGGTCCTCTCATTTAGGTTGTGCTCACTTTTCTCTATCTCACACACCCCAAATGAGGGTGGAAACCATCGGGTGATATCTCACTCTCATGGTTGTTTAACATAAGGAAAAAAAATAATAGGTACAAAATTATACATTTCGGATGTTCACAAAATGGTTCAAAAAAACTTGGGTCGGAAAACATATATGGAAAAACCATACAACAAAGACCATAACATCCAAATGTTTTTTTTTATTATTGGCAAATAGTTTTTTGAAAGGGACTATACCCTTGATTACAAAAGAAGGCCTAAAAGCCAGGATAAGCAAGAGAACCAGAGTGAAAAGGATCAGAATCCAAATGTTACAATGATGTTCAAAGTAGCTAAAAAATAGCTACCAAAACGAGACAGAACAAGTAAAATTACTGCAAAAAAGCTAGTAAAGGATCCGTAAAAAAAAAACAAAAAAATCAAACAAGGACAGCAGAATCAACTGCAGCTACTTCCTAGCAGCTTTGTCTATGATGGTTTTGATATTCTTCCAGGATGTAAACATACCCAAAGTAGTCATATGGGCAGCGTCATTATGATCCAGCTGCCCCAAGGTCTTCTTTCTTTCTTTATCAGTACCCCAAAGAGTTGCCGGCACTCCGCTTAGGTTGGAGACACTTCTGACGTGTTGTTCAATAAATTCCTCAATCACCCTAAAGATGGCAATGTTGTAATCATGCCTAGTCTTGGCCTTCCCTAAGCGAGAGTCCAAGGAGTGTAATTTCTTGTATATATCTTCAATTTGGCTGCTGTCCACATCCTCCTCCTCCTCCTTCTTCCTCTTTCCTTTCTGTTTTGTCAAGTTTTTAACTTCATCCTTTAACAATTTCATTTCTGCCTCTAAGGCTTCTAGCCTTTTTGTAGGGCTTTCCAATTGCACTTCTCGGGGGCTGGCACTGTTGATATGCAGGAGGTCATGAGTAATTTCAAATTCATGAGAACCCTTCTCCACAGCAAGGGTCTCAAGATTAAGCTTCCTAGAAGCCCTAGTAACTGGTCTCCGTGAGGTAGAGACCAAGTGGGGGGCGGGAGCATCAATAGGGGGAACGGGAGAAGAATCCTAAACGAACGGCATGGGGGTGACAACAACGATGACAGGGGCAGAGAAAGGAGAAACAGGGTTGGGCATGTGAGCAGAGCTCGGCAGAGGGGGAATCGAGCTAGGGGAGGATGGGAGACCAGGAAACCTGAGAAGACATCATTTGTGTAACAACAAAATGAGCCCTTGGTGCAAAGGAACCACCTGGGAATGCTTTTGAAACTCAAGAATGGAGTGTTCAAGAGAGTTCAACAAGTAATGGGGGAAACAAACCAGACGATCCCTATGAAAATGATTAAGAAAAATAAGGTGTTTCGCAGGAACAGTGACAAACCTTCCTTCCAATGAGATGAACCGTATCATCATGCGGGTTACTTCATCATATGGTGGAGGGATCGAGCTAACAAGCAAGGCCCGTTGTTAAGTGGGTCAGTTTCTCCTCTCCCTCAACAAATCTTCTCTCTTCCACATCTCTATCAACCCTTTTGTTAAAGAATCTGAAGCCCTCCAAGCCAAGGCCGGTCGCTTCAGCAATAAGCTCTTCATTGATTAAGACCTTCTGCCCCCCATACTCCACTGTCCTCTCCTTCCAATCCTTTGCAAAACGTACGAGATATGCTCGGTCGTGCCCCTGAACTTTTCCATGAAGTTTGATATGCCACCCTTGCTAAGAATGCTCCATGACTCAATAGTGTCTTTTCGTCTGGGTCCACACTAGGCTCAATTTGACAAGGAGGACCCCCCATCTATGGCCCATTCCAAACATTTTTTTCATGGGGATAGATTTAATAATTTTCTTAATTGGTATAGTTTTTCAGGGATATTTATAGGTTCTTTACTCAATTTCAATGACAATATGCATGGTACGATTCAAATTATGGTGACACCAATGTTACATGTAAGCTAGTATTGGCCCGATATATTATGTCATTGTTTAAAAATCAAATCGGTTTGTGTTCATCTGTAATGACACTTATTTGTGGTTCTTGAGAAGTGTCGAGGTGACTTTTTCCTTGTAGGCTTGACTTCCTATTGCTCATATTATTTAGAAGGGATGCAGAGAAACTGGAACACTCCCCATATATTTCTCTTCACCATGCCAGGTGCATTTACACTTCTTTCTATACTCCTTGGCACATTTTGCTTGGAGAATGATCACCCCTAAGTCCTTTTAACTAGATTTGGCATAAATAATAGAAAATATCCATGATAATGGTATTGGGAGTACTCTCTCCCCCTCCCTCGCACAATAATCAAGTGAACACTCTACTTTGTTTTGTTTTTACTTACATGTTTCTATTTTTATATCAAGCTCAAAATTTTCAAGTTAAAATTTGATTTCCTATACTATGGACATTGACTACACATTTATATGTAGGTACTCATCTTGGAAAATAAAACACAATTGAAACAACTATAATGTCCTAGCACAAGATTTAGGTTCTTTGAGAGAAGGCAAAGTGTGTCTACACACCCAAGTAACATTTCCTTTAAGTACACATTTTTAATTCCATACTTAAAGGGGAGAAAATGTAGAAACTCATTTTAGTAATTCATGTCTTGTAATAACAAAAATTATACAACACTCTTACACTAGCCCACACTTGCTCAATTTGGCCAATTATTTTGTCCCTAACTATATCTAATTCATTCTTTCTTGTACATGCAACCTATTTGTTTGCATAATGGTCATATTAATTCATAAAATCAAACTATAACCTCACATATTACAATTCTAATTTTCAAATCAATCGCACATTTTTCTAGGACCATAGTACCTAGAAAGGGCCATAACATCCATATGCTATGGACCAATCTGGCTGATTTGGTCCCTTTCCCTCTAATGGTGTTTTTATCAATTTGAACTTCTTTGGTACAATTCTAGTCGGCCTTATCCAATTTTTCCATATCCATAATGCATATATAAGAAATTTATTCATCTCTCATCAAGGAGGTCATTTTATCTAGTTGGCACCTAACATTCTAATGAGGAAATACTAGAGAAATCATAATAAAAACTACTTCAATACTCCCTTGAGATTCATATACTTTGCACACATTCTAGAGAAGCCTTCCTTTGAGATTTGCAAGCATAAAAGGCACATTATCAAAATAAAGTCAAGATAGGGAAAATGTTCAAGTACAATTACATTGTTACAAGTTCATGATTATCAATTTAGTTTCATACATTCTAGATATCACATGCAAGGTGAGAATGACATGCAGTTTGATCCCACTTTAGAGTAGTGATGACATCAGTGGTGCACAGGGGTGCCCACAACCTAACTAATGTTTATTTTGTAGGAATTTGTTACCATATAGGGTTTTGAATATTCAATTAGCTTCATAACAAACATTGCATAGTGTTAATGGTCCAAGTTGTAGATGATATTAGATCGGGAAGTAGTGCATAGGGGCTGAAAGTACAGAAAGGGACATAATGGGGGTATGTTTTGGTTTGTACCATACACATTGGTCTAGGTAGATTTGTAGGATACTATTTCCGTGGCGAGGCTTTGTCGGACCATTTCCAACCATTTCTGGTCATCATGTCAACCCATATTAACACAAAAGTCATAATATCAAATAAGTCTTCTTCTCCTTCTCATTGCTAGTATTTTTGCATTGTTTATCATTAATTATCTTTTTCAATGATTATTCCTGATATTTTTGCAATTAACTTTGGAAACTAATTGATTAGGATAATCTATCATTAATTCTTACCCCGTAAAATTTAACCGAGTTTAGGTTAAATCACAATCAAGATACAATCTCCATAAAACTCATTATTATTTCATATGTGATAACCATTAACCAACTACAAATAAGACTAACCAATTACATTTTGTTTACATTCATAAATCCAGGTTTACAATTTCTTCATCTAAATAAATAGTATAATTTTAATAAAAATTAACATTAATTCCAATATTTGAATAATGTCGACACTTGCTTTCCGATATGCAATTTTAATAATAAAATTGCACTAATTACGCTCTTTCTTGTCATCACCATTCAATTAGTGACTTTCTTTTAACTAACCAATATCCCTTATCATCCTCAATCAATTAATGACCTTTCATTAATTAACTAACATATTTTCCTCCTTGGATGCCAATTAATGACGCTTTGTTAATTAAAATATCCTTTTAATTAATTAATTACCCAAATCCTCATATTTTATTTAATTAATAACCCTTTATTAATTAAATCCCACTCTCAAACCCCTCTAAACCCACTAAATTTTCCTCTAAATAGCTTCTACAAGATAATCTTGGCTTATTAATTAATCCCAAGTGATTAATTAAGCCTCGCCTAATTCCCATGAGTCATTAATCTTAATTAATTACTCCTAATCATGCTTATCCATTCCTAATCCTACATCTCCATTATCCTACATTCATTACTAGTTGTGCTTTTCCCAAAGAGGAAAGCTATAAAAGCAACCTAGTACACCCTTCCAAAAAAACACCCACTGCTTTACTTTCTCATGTTAAGCTATTACAAAAGAGCTTAAAGAAAAAGTGAGAAAACCCTTTCTTGTTGAAGTAGTAAGAGAATAATCAAACATGGCTTTGGCCATTTTGAAGAGATCTCTTCCTTCACCAAGATCCCTCATTTGATGTAAACCTCTTGTGGCTTGCACTCAGTTCATAAGGATACCCACATCTCCAAAGCAAATCCACAAATCAAAGGGAGGTTTGCATTTTCTATGTTCATGTTTATGAGATTTTTTTCTTCCCTTCTTAGCTTTATCTTGATGTATTTGCATTAGAAGTATATTAGGATTTACTTGGTGTTAGATCATAGCTTTGTTTTCTACTTTTATTTTCATGCATACATATAGAATGCCAAATGGTAATCCCCTTTGTCTCACATGCAATTTTTCACCAAGCTCCTTGATTTTTTAAATAAAATTTCATGTATTTATTGACCTTTTCTTGTGTTTGGTAGTGTTGAGTTTTCTTTACATGTATTAAAGAGGCTAAGTGTTGCCAAAATTTGGAATTGGTAAGAAAAATCTAACATTCTTGGTATTTTATCTCTGTTTTTGTCCCACCCGAGTTTCACCTGATTCATAATGGTAAACAATACACTCATTTTTCCCATGGTATACTCACTTTGTGTTCTTCGGACTCTGTGTAGACATTTCTAGCGACCTTATAGTACCATACAATGAATTTATGATGTTTTAGTGACATCGTAGTGTTGTATAATGAACTTGTGGCTTCTAGCGACCTTTTCGGATCATATAACAACATTGTAGTTCCCATGACTCATGGAAACTTTTAGCAGGATTTCTAGGCTGCAAAACCTTGTTTCATCTTATGGGAAAATCACCCATTAAAAAGGGGGAAAATTTATTTCTTATTTTATCTTGTTGTTTCTATATTTTTGGCACTTTTTGAGTTTTTTCTAGTACTATTTGCATTATTATATTGTTGTTTTGTAATCGTTAGGATCATAATCTTTGATTATATTCATATTTTAGTAATCATGGGTGCTTATTACATGTTTGTTTATCGGGTATGTTACTTTGATCATGCTTAGTGACATTGCAGTAGTCTATAACAGAGTGGAGTAGTAATTTTTATTGAAACATTAGTTCTTTAGGAGTTGAAAATAGGTAAGTTATATAAAAAATGAATTTGGTTTTCTATCCAATGAAGTCACCTTCTATTTTTAGTGAACTCATTAAAAGTGAACTAACTTTTATGGACTCACTTTTATTTTAGTAACATTGCAATGAACTTGCTATGAGTGTCTTCACTTATGCATCAGTGGACTCACTCTGTCAAATGGTGTGCTCACTCTGTGTTTTAGTAGCCTTGTAATAGATAACTTGGGCTTACCCCGATCTCACCTTTAGTCACTTCATTTGTTGTTTTGAGCTATTTTTGTTGTCATAACTACTAAAATTGGTGCACATGTTACCATACTTTATTTTAAAAGATCATTATTGCTAAACAAATAAACACTTACAAAATTCAAACCAAATTTGCATACTTGTACTTTTCTTAAACTATTTTTGCAATTAGCTTGTTTTGATTTAGAAATTGCACTTTTATTTCAAAAATGTTTGCATAGAATATTAGATTGATCATTTCCTTAACCACTTAGGTTTCATGTAAAAAGTTATAAATTAGATAAAATTTTGTCTTAAACACGTTTACTAGGGTGTTTGTGCCCCTTCCGCATATTTATCTTCTTATTTGTACCTCGTCTCAATTTTGTATGTTATTTCCTCACACTTTGTAAAGTGATCCTAGAAACCAAAAATGTTAGGTATTTTTCTTTTAGTAGGGTCTGGTGGTTAGGAATTCATTACCTAGTCATTTGGACAAAGCCCATGCATTGAACGACTATATATATTCATAAGAAGATCAATAATTTTGTTCTAAGTAGGAATGGACTTATACATGAATCCTATGAAGTGAGAGGTACATTTTCCTCCAATAGTCGGGCCTTGGATTAGATCCCATAGGAAGTATTTGTCATTTTTGTGTAAGCTCCACCAAAACATATGGATTGAAGGTAAGGGGGATTTGACCTTTTGAGCCAAACTATTAGGAAACACTTGCTAATTTCACATAATTGTGCCCTATATATCAAAGGTATATTGATGACACTGTTGAAAAATTGTGTATCATATTTATGTGTCTAGAGTTAGTTTAGGTTATGTTTACTTGATTATCCCTCACAACTTGGTTGAAAAAAACTAAAATGCGTTACTCTATTCAATTCAAAACTTGATTTTAAATCCCGTGATGTGAAACTTGGTTTGCGTTAAAAATTATTTTAGAAATAAAATAAGGTGAAACTCTTTCTAGGTTGAACCAAGTGTATCTTACATCAAGACCTTACACTCTGTAAAAATTTACTCCCATTTTTCAAGAATAATAACTCGAAACTCTACTAAAATTATACCAACCGTTTTGACATCCAAATTTAAACTTCCAAAAATTGGTTTATCGACACAATTATGTCATTAGACTGCCATGCTTAGTCATTTTTACCAAATATCCAAAACTAGTTAAAGTGTCCATTTTACATCTCATATTACTCGATTTTACCTAGATTTCCTTAGGAAAATCAATGAAAATCTAAAACTAGGTAAAATGTCCATTTTACAATTGTTATGCTATCTCGATTTTACCTATATTTCCTTAGGAAAATCCAATCAACATCCATAACTAAGTAAAGTCTCCACTTTACATTTTTCATGTTGTCAAATTTTAACTGGATTTCCTTATGCAAATCATTCAAAATTCAAAACTTGGTAAAATATCCATTTTACATTCGTTATGTTGGAAAATATTGTCTAGGCATCCTTAGTAAGAAAAAAATCCAAAACCTAGATCAAACTTCTAGATTCTAGTTGTTATACTAGCCAATATTGTCTATAAATCCCATCAATGATAGTCATTTTCAAAACCTAGGCTCAGTCTGACATTTTGCAACTGTTACAAGGTAAAAAAATTACTTAGAACTTCATTTAATCTAAAGAAAACATAATAAAAAACTAGATCATGTTTCACTAAAACAATGACACCTATTATAGGGCTAGGTCATGAAGACGAGAAAAATCCCTTCCTACATGACCCTTTAGATATTTTTTTCCACAATGATATTATCCTCATCAATCAAAGTGGGGGAAGAAGGGCCACATGACATATTTGAACACAACTGGACTAAGAAGACAACTTATTATATCAAAACAAAGACAAATAACTTCTTTTCTTGGTCAAATTAGGTGAAAAATATCCTCTATATTTTATCCTACTTTCTTTACAAGAATGATACATGGGGAGGATAAAACTCAACATGTTTCATTTAAAAATTCAGATGATATCTTAAACCCAAGACATGTGTCTACATCCACAAACCCTAAAAAATAATAGACATGAATTTGATGTTAATGTATATCCTAAGTCATCTAAAACTCGAGAATCATATACCTTTCATCAAGTTAAATAGTAATGTAGGAAAGGAGGGTGAGGCTCAACCCCAAACAATGCATAATGAAGAAATGATAGTTCAATATCAAATGCAAATGCTAAGTCATCAACTTGCAAGTTTTTCTTCTCATATCTATACAGAAAAACCTAAGGTCACACACACTAAAAAAACATAAAATGACCCATGAAACATATTAAAAACAAACGTGGAGGTGAAACCTCTAAATCAAACCACATATACATACCATCTACACCTTCACATGGAAATTCATTCAAGCAGAATTGCAATCTATGAAATAAACACTTAGAGATTTACAATAAAGTAGTAGTGGACATCACAATAAACTCTTTACAATAATATCGAGTAACAATCAACATGTATGATCACTCTACTTTTAGAAGTTGGGCTTGTTACACAAGAAACCTAGTTTTATGTTATTGATTTAGAGCTCCCCTATAATATCCTCCTTGGATGCCTATGGATCTATGCCATGTAGGATTTTCCTCCAATTTCCACTAATGCATTAAGCTACATTATCAAGGTTAAGAGCTTATAATCTCAGGTGACCCACAACCCTTTTCCAATTACAGAGTGTTGGTCGGCCACTATCACAAGGCATATGATTTCCTTAGTACATAAATTGGTTTTGAACCCAAATCGAGGCCATTGCATCTCACATCCATCCACATACCCTACCCTAGGGTCTAAATTTAAAATCCTCAATATCATTTGTGGAGAATATGACCTCTAATAGGCCCTCCTTATACATAACCTCCCCTTATCACTAAAAACATGTGACATGCCAAACTTAAGGTTGAGTAGAAAACCGACTATAGCAATTTCCAAAACTTTGTGCCTAGTGGTGTTTTAGCATACGAGCATCTACATACAACTTACACCTCACAATCACCCAATGATAAAATAGCCTCTTGTTATTAATCACCACATTATGTTATCCACAACAAGATGATATACCCTATGGGTTATTAGGGTTATGGATGTGGAAAGGATGAGAAATATGTTTGGGAACCTCTCTTAGCAAATGAGAAGATATATATATATATATATATATATATATATATATATATATATATATATATATATATATATATATATATATATATATATATATATATATATATATATATATATATATATGAAATTGATGTTAAATATTATGGCTACCCAACCACAGAAGTTGACACCACCTCTTTTGAGAGTGAAGAGAACTCTCTTCGATTATGACACTTTCGAATCGGGGTCTCATTGTAGTATCTACAAGGACATTTCATCTACAAACCTCTTTTTAGATACTATATTCTTGAAATTATCCCCTTCCTACCCCAAACTTGACCTCATTTATCCCTCCCTTATCGATCTGGGACAAGCAAGATCACATACCAATTGATCTCTTTCAAAATGAGGAACCGATAATAGATTTTACAAGACTACACGGCATCCCCTTTGGGGATCATTAAAAAAATTCACCATCAAACTTCATACATGTGCATACTTCAAGGAGGAGGTTGAGTTCTATGAGTATAAAAAATATAAAAATTCAAAATTCCAATTAAAATACAAAAAGTGAAAAATCCAAGTCCCACGGTGAAAACCTTTTTGAGGCACTCGTGGACAAACAATTTGACAAAGAAGAAAAATTAAATAAAAATGACCATTCTGTTCATGAAAATATTATAGATATTCCAATAGAGGGATAATTCAACCTCCCTCTCGATCCTATGTAAATGGAGGATGGATCTAAGTTGTTATTTGAGGAAACTTTTAACATCAATAATGGCATGGAAGACCATCCCAAGATGATAAAGTTGGGGACATCACTTAGTACTAAAGAACAAAAAATATTTGCAATGATTTTGAGATACTTTCCCAATGTCTTCGCTTGGTCTTATGTGGATATGATAAGGTTAGATCATTCATTGGTTGTGCATAGTTTGGTTGTTTATGAGTTAGAAAAACTAGTCAAATAGAATCTTCATAAGATGCATTTGCAAGTGGCTCTTCTAGTCAAAGTGGAGCTCAAATATTTTTTAGCAATAGGGTTTATGAGGCCTATTGACTATTCAAAATGGATATCCAACATAGTCCATGTTCACAAGAATCCTATAAGAATTATAATTTTTCCAAATTTCAAGGATGTGAATAAGGCATGTCCCGAATATGACTTTCCTCTCCCTAATATCAATATGATTGTTGAGTCTATGACAGGTCATGAAATGCAATATCTCATGGATGGATTCTCTGGTTATAACCAAATTAAAAACTTAAAGAATATCAACACAAAATTATCTTCATCACTCCATGGGGTACCTTTTGTTAATAAGTCACTCCTTTAGCCTCAAAAATTAAGAGCCACATATCAATGAGCTATGATAGTTATATTTCATGACATGTTATATGAAAGTTTGGAAGATTATGTTGTGAAATATTGGGTAATTATAAAACACGAGAAGAAATTTTGGATATCCTTCACCGCATATTCAAAAGTATTTAGGAATAGGAGGTCAAATTAAATCGTAAGAAATGTGTGTTTGGTATTATATTAGGAAAATTCTTGGGGTTCATTATGTCGAGAAGAGGAATTGAAGTAGATCTAAAAATGTTCTCTATTATAGAAATGACTCTTAAAAACCTAAAGTAAATTCATAGCCTCTAAGGTAAAATTTAGGCTATCTAGAGATTTATTTTGTAGCTTACTAATAAATGCATCCCTTCATCCATCTCTTTAAAAACATCTTGATTTTTGATGGTGCATGGAATTCTAACAAGATTTTTATCAATTAGAGTAATATCTATCTAAGCTACCTATGTTAGTCCCTCATACTCCTGGAGAGCCCCTTCTATTGGGTTTGAAATGTAGTGCAATGCTCAATCATAAGATCACTTGTTTGATAGCTGAGGAAAATCTAACCCCTTCTTTGCATTATTTTCTTTTTAGGATTTGATGCAATTTTAAGGTTTTTGTAGGTCATTTATTTATTGCAGGTTATCAGTGACATCGACGATCATTTTGCATCATACTAGTGACAAGAAGTGGACAACGAACATATTGCGACCCTTTGAAGGAGGTTTTCTAATGGTTTGAGAAGTCACAGTGCCCAGATCACGTATGTGGCATCCGCAGTGCCCCGACCCATTCCAAGTGCCCTAGTCTAGCATATTCCAACACCTCTACATTTTTCTAGGTTATACTATGACAATCTGCATTTCAGATTTTCTAGTTCACTAGTTTTGTGTACCTTTGGGATCATAAAAAAAACTAAGTCATTTTATCTCCTCATTTGCACTTAGGGTTTTAAATCTTAATTTCTTATTTTATACTTAATTGTTTATTCATTTATTGCTACATTGCAATCAGATTTAGGCATTTATAAATTCTATATTTGCTTAATCATTTTGGTAAACTTGGCACATTTTGAACATTCTTAAAAATCATCACACTTCTATTCTTCCAATTTTTCTTAGGATCATCTTATCATGGCTATCTCTATTCATGATTTCTTTCTAGCCCATCTTGAGTTTCGTGCTAAAATCATTAATCTTTTGGATACTACTCGTATTCCTGTCACTACTCATCTAGATGTTGTTTATCAAACATTTTTCAATGCATTTTCTCATCGATTACTTTTCCATTGGCTATAGCTGAAAATCTTGTTGTTTATGATAATGATCCTCCTCTCTATATAAAAGTATATATCAAAAAATTAGGTGTCAAGAACGTTTTAGTAAACTGGATCTAATCTCTATTTATCTCCTCTATCATTAATTTGGGCTATATTCCTTTTGGTAGCTAATCTTAACCCAACATCTCTCTCTGTTCGAGCATATGATTCTATTGTGCATCCATGCTTAGGCACTGTCACCTTGCCACTCACAGTTGGGCCAAAGACCATTCCAGTTCATTTTTTTGTTGTTGATCTCCCACTTTCATATAATTGCTTACTTGGTAGACCATGGCTTCATCAAATGCAAGCAATGTCTTCTACGGTCCACCGATGTGTCAGATTCTTACATGAGGGCTTTGAATATGAGATTCTTGCTGATAATACACCATTTCAATATTGTAACATAGATCATAATATTGCATTACCTATCCCTACTTCTACTACTATGCATCTTGTTGCTAATCCACAACCTGAACATTATCCAGACAATTTACCTCCACTCAAAGGAACCATTTGCACATTAGACACTAATCCATTCGCTTTCATGACTCCCCATGTTTCTATTAGTGCTATGGTACTTCATTATGGCTTGTTCAAATATTAGACGTCATTTTATCTACTTCATTTTCTCATGTGCAACCTCCATTAGTATGTCCTCCATTTACATGCACATTTTTCATGAACAAATCTTATTGGGAGCACATTCCATTCGATCCTACTTGTTCCGATACTATATGCACAAACAATGTATTGTCTCGACTATGATTTACAGTGGACCAAATATTTCCTCCACCTCATGATCCTCATCTTTACCATGGATTTATCTCGCATTCTTGCTAAGTTTATGGTCTACACATCTTTTATCTCATAGTGTTTCTTACACACTCCCCTCACACTTCTCCACTTATAATCGATGGTATTGGCTTGATTATATCGGTGGTACATTAGATCTAGATCATATTGACATTTCATTCCCCATGCCATTTGGTTGCATTTTCATTTGCAATGACTCATTTCTTGGCTATTCACAAAACCTCACTTATTGGTATGCACATGGATGTCCATTACCACCTTTCACTGATGAGGAATATGTAATGGGCATGTACAATTTATGCCTCAATGGCTCTTTTCTTGATCAACCTGATACAATTGCTACCAAGTCTCAGATGCTTCACCATTTGGTTTTGACCATGATAATGATGACCTCTTAGATGACATTACTTAATCACTCTCATCATTACACATTTAGGGTGAATCACACTTATTCACCCCCCTCTAGCACTATCATTTATCTCACATTTATACTCATTTACTCTACACTCCACATATAGTCTTTCACACACATCATCAATGTATTGATACACTCTTCTCTCGTCATTACCCGATGATGTAATCTCATGCTATGGTTCACACTTGACTGTTGAGGGAATCCTTTACACATGAACCTCACACACTACACACTACACTATATGTTACATAGTACACATTACACACTACACAATTTACCTTTCGTGCATTCTTCTCTTTCTACGAAATATCTACTCTACGCATTCACGACATATCTTTATGACATCTACTTCTATACGTTGTGGTCATTACCCTATGATGGAATCTAGTTACATGGTCCATAATCAATTGCTGAGGGTTTACATCTCAAATTTACATCACCACACTCACATGCTCACTCAGTCACTCAATACGCTCTACACTTTATTGATCATATGTTTTTAGTGCACACAACTCAGACCATTTCCTGATGACACAATATTTTTCCATGATTCATTATTGACTGCTAAGGGGGCATGTATAAATGAACCTAATCACCTGCATACTCATTCACATTTTCTCATAGGGCACGTTTCTCCTATAATACACATCTTGTTTTCCATTCCATCTTATCCACAAGACATATTGTATATATTGGTCATATTTACTCTTTCTTTTTTAGGCTTACATTTTAAATTTTTACACATACAGAAAAATATTTGTATGTCATTATATTTTCCATACACACATGCATGTTCACTTACTTTCTAGTTGTGATCATAGATTTTACAAATCGATACATGCAACACGAATCCTTGGCACAATACCTTTAACCAATCCCACAATGGCTCCTGGGGCATCCTCTTTCATACTCTACAAGTGTTATTGTTTCATTTTTCATAACACATTACTATATTGGATTATACACATTTTGACATAGTTTCTATATTTTTAACATGCTAATGGTTTCTTCATGTGCAAAATTTTCTTTGTAGGTCTATATGCTTCCATGGTTGTATGCTACATTACCCGTCATCGTATGTCATTGTTTGTTGGCTTTTCGCTATGTCTTTTTTGTTCTTTGATTGTCTGTATGTTTGTGGCCATTATGGCCTTAATTTTCTTGTGACATTGTGAGTGATGTCCCATATTTCCAACCCGCTTTTCACGGTCTACATTTTCTTCTTGCATATTGGCTTGTTACGCCTTAGCTTACACATCGTCTACTTGCTTGTTAGCTTACATATTGTATTCCACATGAAAGTTTATCATGTTTGCACTAAAAATTGTTTCCTAGCCACTTTGTTTAAGTGTACCTTGGTTTCTACCAAGCACACTCCCCACCGTAGGGCATCGTTTCAAGCATAGCGGTCGGCCCTCCTTTGGGTGGCTTACTCCTTAGTGACATCACATGCACCCAAAATCGGGAGAGGCATCATTTGGGTGAATCAGTCACCTCATACAACAATATACAATCATCACACAACACACTTTAATACCGGTACAACACATTTTTTTAGTCTTAGATAGGGCTTTGAATCTAACTTGGGTCCTTAGCACAACATAAACACTAGCAACCAGACTAGGACAGTGGCACCTGGGAACCCCTAACCCTTCTTGGATGCCTATGATCAGGGGTCAGTTACACAACATATTTTAGTTCAACACAATCTACAACACTTCACACAACATATTTTACAGGACAACAATCCTTCGGTACTTGACATACATGCACTACACAACGTTTTCTACTTTCGTGTTTGATCGAAACTGATCGAACTGGATCATATTTTTACACATCATTTTTAGTGGTGTTCTACATCTGAGGAAGCACTTAAAGGTTAGAGGATGATACTGTAATTTTCTCCCTACACTTCTTCTGTTCTTGGGATGAGATCACCCAAAAAACTCACAGTCAACGTAACTAGCGTAAGATTGCCCAAAAAAATCATTCTTCTACATCATCTTCAGGATCCTTTCTACACTTCTTACTCATCACGGATCAAGTGTGCATGTTCCTTTCCACATTTTCACATACTTTTTACTCATTTTGATCAAATTTTTCTATATGCGTATTTGACTACTTATCCGTTCTACTCTTTTGTAGGTCCATCCTTGTGGGAAGAAGTAGTCACATCATTCACACATCACACACATCCAATGACATCAAAAACGTATATAATCATGACATCTATACATACACTCTCACCTAGGTTCATCATCATCATCACTTGTTTTTGTTACTTCCTCTTCTCTAGCTTCCATACTTCACATTTTTATCACTCCACACATTTCCTTGTCTATCAAAGACAGCTTTTCACCATCAATCTACATGATTATTAGGTACACATATTTTATATACTTTATGTTATAAAGAATTCATTCAACAACATAAATTGGGGAAAATGTAGCCACTAAATCATGCACTTTAGGTATGTATCTAGTCCTGATCACATTCTACTATTCATATGATTCCTAAGCAAGAAAAGTAATAATTAACCATTGTCTTTGGCCATCTTTACTTGTTTTCTATTACATTTTTGATCTTACACTCCTTCTAGCCTAGTCTATCTTTTCATACTTCAGAATTTCTCACTCCAACACTAATGCCTAGCCAAGACATCAGCGCTAGGTGCCCCATCCCCTCCGGCGCCCCAACCTCTTTGTATTTTTCTTAGATCTTTTGGGTCCTTTCTAGCTATTTGGGAATCTTATTTTCTTGATATTCATCCTTTTCAGGTTTAATTATGAAATTCATGCAAGGGAATCATATAAATATAAAGTTATGTGACGATAATAAAGGACTAAACACTAAGCATTAGTTATCACCACCTAAGGTTGCATCCAAATGCTTTATCAAGAGCATTCAAGCATCCATCTAGCATCCACACAAGGGAAAGTGAATGTATTTTTCTATATACACTTCATAGGAGGGGAATTTCATTCTTTCATGCACACATTTATCTACATTTTCTACATCTAGTTATTGATCACTATCAAGTGCGACACACACAAAAGCCACATAGGGCATGATTCTTCACACACACACATAGAACTACATTGGTTCTCAAATGTAGTGCACCACTCAATCGTAATATAACTTTTTTACAAGTGAGGATAATCTGAACCATCATTTTCATTATTTTCTTTTTGGGATTTGATGCACTTTTGAGGGTTTTATAGGTCATTTCTTTATTGCAGGTTATCAATGACATTAATGATCATTGTGTGACATACTAGCGACAAGAAGTGAAGGAAAATGAATATATTTTGACCCTTTCAAGGAGGTTTTCGAGGGTTAGAACAGTCATAGGCACATAGAGTAGGTATGTGGCACCCTGCAAGCACCCTTGACCCATTCGAGGTGCCTTAGTCTAGCATATTCCAACACCTCTGCATTTTTCTAGGTTATATTGCGATAATATGGATTTCAGATTTTCTAGTTCATTAGTTATGTGTACCTTTAGGACCATAGTGAAATAGTTAATTAATTTTATCTCCTCATTTGCACTTAGGGTTTGAAACCTTAATTGCTTATTTTCTTGGATATATTTTGTACTTAATTTCTTATTCATGTGCTACTACATTACAATCAGATTCAGGCATTTATAAATTCTATATTTGATTAATCGACACAAAACAAATCTATAGATGTTATAGCTACTATTGGGTCTATGTTAACCTACCTAAAGACATAAAAAAATTGTTTCTTTATAAAACATTTAACTATGCCAACTTATGATATGCCAAAATATTGCTTGGTATGCGAAGTTGTTAGTCCCTTCTACCCTTGGTATGAATAAATATACAATAACCTACAATACGACACCTTTCCACCCAACATTACTCATTCCCAAAAATGAGCCCTCATCCAATCTATATCCCATTATACCCTCATTTGGGTAACTTTCTATCATTGAGGTTATGATGGGAACCTATTACGGTGTCTAAATTTAGAAGAGTCTATCTAAGCTATCAAAGAGGTGCATGAAGGCATATGTGGCCCTTATACTAGTGACATGGTTATTTAAAAAAAAATTACAAGTTGGTTACTACTTGATCCACTATGGAAATGGGTTATTGTTAATATTTTCACAAGTGTGTCCTTTGTCGAAGTATGGAAACATGATTCACATGCCATCCCAATCCTTCCAACCTATTATTTATGCTTGGTCATTTTTAAAATGGGGACTCAATCTCATAGGGAAAATCACACCCATCTCTTCTTATGTACATAAGCATATCATTACCACATTTGATAACTTCACCAAATGGGTGGAGGTTATATCTTGCTCGCGTATGTAACTAGTGCTTAAATATCCAAATTCATCTTAAATCACATTATCTACCATTAGTTCGTTCCCTCCATCATTATCTCTCGACAATGGTAAGTCCTTTAAGAATAAGAAAGTGATGACCCTTTGTCAATGCTTCAAAATCCACCAAAATTGGTCCATGCCCTATTACCCTCAAGGTAACGAGAAAGTTGAGACCATGAATAAAACACTTTTTTGCATTATGTAGAAACTTGTCAATAAAACAAACATGAATTAGCGTCTTCAAATCCATCTCTCCTTATGGGCTTATTGTACTTCCATTTTAACTCTTATAGGACTCACACCTTATTCCCTTGTCTTTATAATAGAGGCCATCTTTCCTTATACATCAATCTTCCCTCCTTGTGCATATCTTTAAATGACTATCTTGACAATGAGGAATATTATAGAGTGGCGAGAATTTTCAAGCTCAAATTATTTGATGAAAAGATACTTCGTGCCTTGGATCACCTTAGATCGTATCAAAATAAAATTGACAAAAACTACAATATATGAATCATCCTGTGTGATTTTTATATTGAAGATCTTGTGCTCAAATAGAATCAATTAAATACCACAAAGGAACGATAAAAGAAAGGTAAATTTGAGCCTAATCGGTCGTGGGGACATATATTGTGGTTGCTAAATTCGGTTCATTGGCCTACAAGCTCACCCATCCTTATGGTAATAAACATAAGGAGCCCATGAATTTCATATAACTCAAGCATTTCTATACCTAATCTTAGGTGAATATGTATTAAAAAATCAAACTAATCACCATAAAAAAATCGAGACATAAATTCATCTAAGGGTGAAAATCATAGAATAGTCGTACTTGAGACAGTACCATGGTGAAAACAAGTTTTTGGTACAATGGTAGGTCCCATTATTCATAAGCCTATTGTACTTTGAGGCATAACCACTCTATCATAGATTACCTTTTTCCTTGAGTTCATGATCTTGCCAGTCTTGTTATCTTTGGTCTTGATCCAACTTTCTTTTTCCAATCTTATATATTCACATGGAAATTTTCCTTCATATATTCTATCCTCTCGTTGTGGGGATTTCTTTCGCACTATTATTTTGTACATAGCATTTGTCAAAAATATAAAATCCAAAAACATCACAAAATCTAGAAAATCCAAAAACATCATAAAATCTAGAAAATCTAAAAAACATCATAAAATCTAAAAATACAGTAAAACATTTTTAAATCTAGAAATTCCAAAAACATCGTAAACTCTAGAAAATCTAAAAACATTACGAAATCTATAAAATATAAAAACATCACAAAATCTATAAATCCAAAAATATTCACAAATTCTAGAAATTCCAAAAACATCACAAAATCTAGAAAATATAAAAAAACATCATACACTCTAGATAAACCAAAAACTTTACAAAATCTAGAAAATCCAAAATCATCATAAAATCTCGATTTTTTTTTTGCAAAATCTGGAAAATCTAAAAACATTATAAATCCTTGAAAATAAAAAACATGTCAAAATCTAGACAAATATAAAAAATAGTGTCTAACATAAAATTCCTAAAACTTTGAAAAAAGAATCTCAATATCCTACATTAGTGCTCACTTGTTATAGTGTGTGACATGCAAATCATCTTAGTTCTTCATCCATCAACAATTTTACAAGATTACTATGTTTTCCTTCCTAGTATATATCGTTGCTTGGGGCATAATCATGGTGTACGTTAGCTTATATATGTACTTCTTTATCCCTCGTCTATTACCCTGTGTGTATCCTTATTTGGTGTCTCCACCGTAACCCTTTTCATATACCTACAATATTTTGGTACTACAAGAGGATAACACAAATATTGATGCATATGCTAAACATTATTTGTTTGGATGTGTTTTATTGTACTTTGTCGATTGTTTATTTATTTTCTTACCCACATTGCATTGTATTCTTCTTTGATTCAATCCTATAATATCTTACTAACATTTTTACTATGGTTTTTCATATCATAGTACTTATTGTATTTTTATATCAAATAAAGATGATCTCGAACCGTATCGGCGTGTAAGCTACAAACACGATTTTACCGCCATATCCCTTACTCATCATATCTAACCACACCACATCATCATTTTTATAACATCCCATCCTAATTAACATTTATTTTACTATCCTTCCTATTTATTCTACCCTCCTAAGATACGATGACTATATGTCAACAAAAATAAATATGGCTAAGTATACACACACACGTTTCACACATGAGTCATATCATTTCAACTAGATCACAAAAAGGAGTTACAAATAAAAATAGGGCATCATCATCCATTAAAACATCATCATATCTACATATATAATCTAATCATGCATATAAAACTATAATCATCTAGTCATATTCATCGCCGCATATTACAAATAAACTACTATGCAAAAACCATCATAGCTTAGTGCAAAACCCATAACCATGAACCTAAAATCTCTATCATATATATATATATATATATATATATATATATATATATATATATATATATATATATAATTAAGTTTATAAAATGGTATCACAACTATGTAATAGATACATCTCATGATGGTATAACAAAAACCTCAATCAAAGTTGAGTCAATTCTCTATGTGACTCTCTCTTGGCGATGGAATCCCTAAGGGACCTAGTGGTGGTGAGCCTTGTCTTGACCCTCTCGTAGGTGTTAGTGTTATTGAACCTGTTAGATGCATCACAAAGGTAATACCTACTAAGGTTCTATATCTCACCGAACCTCGATGGTATATGGGGTGACTAGCCCTTGGACGACTATGGATAGTTAGGGGCTTGCCGATCTATTGTCACAACTACCTCATATAGATTCATGTAATATATGGCCTTGCTCGTATTTGTGTGATCCTATCTAATAATTTTTTCAAGATACTATTATACCGAGGGAAGCATGAGCTACATCTTGCTCTCTTAGCAATCTTTGGTGACTTCTTATGAAGTTTCTTGATCTACACGGGTTGTATCTCACTCGATAACCAATATATCATGATCCTTCTAGAGTACATATCTCTTTGTTATGTGGTTATCTAAATCATTCCTAGTAGCGTATCTCTTTATATTCATTTTCATCACCTCTCTTTTCTTCATATCTATTTCAATTATAATTTGTGTTACCTCAATAGTGAGCCTAGAAGTTTTTGTCTCTACCTATGCTCTTTCCCCGTTGTCAAAATTGTGATATCTTTCTATCATGTAGCTATATTGGTGGATAATAGATTTGTTAATTTTTGTGTGGCCTATGCATTACCTAATGAGTCTGCCCTATCACTCTCTATGATAGTCTCCATCTATGTGGAGGATGAACCACTTGTCCCAGCTTATCATGACACCCCAACCATCTACCCTATTGCATCCATCTCCACATGCTAGCATACCCCAACAATCCCATCATGTCCCTATGGTTGTGCCAACCATTTTCATGGACCCATCTCTGGCCCTATCACTCCCTATCTAGGTCTCATCTCCTCCATCAACCCTACACAAATCACTATCACTATGGGATGTGCATGTGGAGTTTTTGTAACATATATTGATGTCTCTATTGGTGCATTAACACAACCACCTCGAAACACTCAATATCATCTAATGTGGAGTGCTCAATATAACGAAATAAAAACATATATACCAACCCCAATACTCTAATATGGTCCCTACAATTGAAATGCCCATCTACATGTCCTAGATGGTAACTTCAAATTTCACTCAATATGTTGTTGTTTTAGCCACATCTATGGTTGGCCCTCAATCTGATATCCCTATTGTCACTAAAACATGTGTAGTGTTGAGGTAACTCCGTGTGTAGCAAAAATATTATAATACCATATCCGCCATGTATCTCTCTACTACAAAGGCTAGTTTGTCAACAAGGTAGTACTTTATGCATACATATGTCATCTCTGCATACATTTTAGGCTAGGTCCTCATCACCAATTATGACCTCCATATAATGTTTGCAATTAAAAGTTCATCCAAGGCATACATTTTAGGCTAGGTCCTCATCACCAATTATGACCTCCATATAATGTTTGCAATTAAAAGTTCATCCAAGGCCCATCAATAAGCTAATAATTCCATGTAACCTTTCCTTCCTTGACCTGATTTGATCCATCCAAATTATTGCAAATCATCATCACATAAGGGATATAAGAGACCTACTAGGTGGCCAACTATTGTATGCTCCCAAGCCCATATTCATAACAATGTGGTATACTCTTTCCACATCTATACACAAGAAGGTGATGGTCCCTGTATAGTTGTGTAAGGGCATGAGGTCCCCACATGAATCTCCTATGATGCTCAAACATATTTGTTATCACACTTAAGTACCCAACTGCTAGGTAATATCCTCTATTACAAGGCAACATGATACAACTGACAAGAGCCATAAGAACTAGGGGAAAATCCTCAGTCATATATTGATACAATATATATGTCAATACAATCGATGTATTTTCCCACGGTAAATCTACACGGCATGTGGCCCGGATCATATATATATATAGTATCATAATAAATGGGGTCCCTGTGATCAACACTCTCAAAGTATCTAACACACTCCTCTAAGGTTCATCTCCCTTGTTGGGAGATAAAATGTGCTAGTCCTTGAATGTCATCTCTTGGAAAGTGATAACAACAATGGTATATAGTACAACCCTAACTCCTCTAGGATATCCCAATCATGCGAGATCTCCGCATCATCTCGAATCCATTGTAATGTCATAGAATGATGCACTTAGAATTATATCATAGTCAACCTCATATGTAACCACAAAAATAAATTTAGACTTATCCAAATTCACCATTTGAAAACTAATAACTTACACATAATTATTATTATTTTCCAAATATTAGGAAGTTCACTACAAATTTTCTGAATGCACCAATGGTGAATTCAATTCAAGGTGAAATGATTCCACCGATAAGGAAAATTCTCTATAACTTGCAGCAAAATATCCACCCGAATGAAACCATTATGTTTTGTAATAAATTTGCCACATGCGAGGTCGTTACATACCTCTAAACTATAAACTCTATTACTGCAATTAAGGTTGATTAGATAATAGGTTTTACATTACTTGTACTAATAAATGTGAGTTAATTAACAAATAGGTTTGCATGAGGTTTACCTAATATATGTTGTCTAGATGGAAAATTAATTTGCACAATGTTAAACTAATAAGCATGGAACCGAATTTTTTTTTTTCAAAAATAAGTGTGAGATGACCAATTAATATGAGGATAAACCTAAGTCATACATGAAATTAATTATCTACAAATAGTGCATTTAATTTTTCAAATAATTTTACGTATTATATGTATTTATCATGTTTTTAATTCTACGAGATCAATGATAGAATAAAATTTTGGTAACTATTTTTGTGGTAGAATGGTAGAGTTGAAAACAAAAGAAAATATAAATTTCATGATTTAACTTGTTCTATAATGCAATTAAAATTACGCATTCCATATTATTATTATTATTATTTATTTTAATAAATATTTCCATCAAATTGGTATGAGATATAATATGAAGAATTTTAAATAATTTTTTCAACATCACTAGTGTTGTAACACCTAAATTTTAAAATGAAAACTTTGTCTTTGCACCTAAACCATGACTAGTGCACACATTCCAAGATTAGGTGAATTATCCCTATATCTCTTACATGAATTTATTATCTAACCACACAGTTCATATTAAATAAATAATCACATCATTTTAATCTCCATAAGAAATATACTTGTAAAGTTAGAAACTCCTTAAAAAATATGGGACCCTTAGGATGCGACCAAATTGTCCCACATTTTTTCTTGAGATAAACAATCTTATCTATAGCCACCCAATGGTATTTTTTGTAGTTTATCATATTTTCTTGGGTTTATTCATATCCAACAATTCAACCTTAATTCGATATTAAACCTAAAAATGGATATAAAGTAAGTATATCTCACTCATTAACACACCTAGAAATCACTTGGCACTTTCATGAGCACTCATTAAAAATCACATTCCAAAAGACACTCCAAGATCTCATAAACTCCTTCAAATGAATATCACAACCTAGGAAAAACCCATACATAGGTATTAAGCTAACCAAAATAGGTTCAAGATACATTCTTCTCATTCTATAAACCTTACAAGCCAAGCCAAGCTAAGCTTACGTGTACCAAATAATCTCTCATAATTAAATAATTGAATTCCAAAGTAGTTTCATACATACAAAAATCACATGTTAGGTGAATAATTACATGTGGTTTGAGGCCCCTTCAAAGTAGTGTCATTGTAGGAAATATATGGGTGATTTAACCCAAATAATAACCTTTTTGCAAGGGTATCCCACTTATGTTTAGGGTTTCAATGTGTTTTACATCAAAAATATTGTTTTGCAAATGTGTGCCACCAGGTTTTAGTGTGAAGGAAATAAAAAGGTTTCATAGCCATATAGGAAATCAAAAATCACCATTTGAAACCGTACATGTTAAAATGAGACCATACCACACTCTATGATAAGCCATATAGTTTCATACCATCTTATCACAATCTCTCATGGTCATTCCTTGTCTCGCATATTCAATCTACACTCCCATATCACTCATTTTCTTCTATAATCAGCTAAGTGCACTTCTATTCTTATCTTATAAGAAATAATATTTATCTTTATATATTTCAATTTTCTTTGGGATATATACTATGATTTATATGTTAATGTTTATTAATTGATCTCAACATACTAAGTATTACCCTTATACATTTGAATAAATAAGAATACACAATATAACATCCTAAACTATTTATTTAGGTTGAATCATTTGGTGAACTTGAGCCTTGATTGAATCTCTCACCTTACTCAAACCTTAGTTACCCATGGTTCTTGCTTCTACTTTTGTGCACGATTTTTTTATTATTTTCAGATTTTGTATCCTTTATATTTTCATGGCTTTCTTTGTGGTTCCCTTCTCTTACTTATATACCAATGATCCCACATCTATGTCACTATCCAATATAAGAATGTGTGATGATATTATTGATGCACTTAATTTTTTTCTCAATATGAGTTTGATGACACATATGAGGCTAAATATGTTATTATTCATAATTCTTATATACACACATTCCATACTGATTTTATCTTTTTAATAATATCTCTACTACCACTTACAAGAATTATTGAGGGAAGGTTCCCGTGATGACTGTAATAATAATGTTGACACCATTATGAAGGATTATGGACAAACATTTATGAATTTTTAATATAAAAATATGCATCACATTGATTCCCTTCTATACATTTCCCATGATTAAAAACATAATGCAAATGAATCTAAGAGCCTTGATTTCACTATTACATATTATTTTATGGCTATTTGTACTATTACTATATCCATTGTTCCTATATCTTCGGGGAAACTCGTATACCTATTAATAGTGTTATAATGTACACGTCTATGTCTACTCCTATTCCTACATATAATATGTATACTCATGTGACATGTCATTCCTCCACTAAAACGCACACTCTTGATAATCTTGTCCATAGTTGCAAGCCTAAATATTTTAGTTGTAGCAAGGTTTCTCTACCTCTTCTAATGTCATGGAATATATTGAGTTTCTTCACAACCCACTTGCACTCAAAGTGGATTTGTGTCCTTTTCCTATTGGTTTTTTACCTCATAAGCTTCCTATATATGATCACAAAAATAATTTGTAACAACACCTTAATATTTCTAATTCCACTTGCTTAGATTACGATTACAATAATGTACTACTTACTAGTCTATTTCCTTAAAGCCTTAAGTAATATGCATTGCAATGATTCTATGATCATCTTATTCATTCAATGAGGAAATTTACCCCTTTGTTTAATAAATTCCTTGTGTAATTTTCAATCACTATTAGGGACAAGGTATGTAATATTCTCAAATTTATAAGATGCGATAAGGCTCTAATAAGTCCTTAGTGACTATATTAGTTTCTAAAATACTATGCTTACTAAAATGAGCAATATCCTAGCTAACACTAAGATTCAATATTTTTTCTTGAAAATCCTTCTCACTCTTTAAACGAATAATTTATCTTTGATAATTTGGGTCATTTGATTAATTATGTCACACATTAAAATAATAAAATTATAAGCTCCTTATAATAAACAAGATCAATTGTGTTTCTAACACTCCTAATACATATACTACTAAATTTCAATGCAAGCCTAATTTCAAACAAGAACCTAATGATAATAGGATTGATGCTGGTGTTATTTTCAATGTTGTATCTCAACCTACCAATATGTAATTACAAGATGGTCCTTTGAGGAAATTTACATTATTTCATTTTTCACCACAATTGGTAGCTCAAAAATTTATAGATCGTGACCTTGTACCTTTCCCATTACCATGATAGGTTGATACAATCAAGCCTCATGGTAAATATCTGACTATAATTCCTATTAATATTATCATAAATGTGTTGGTCATTCTACTAATCAATGTATAAATTTGCAGCATGTTATCCAGGATATTATAGATAAAAATGTTATTAAATTTGAATCACCTCTTGAGAAACCTAATCCTACTAATGACAATTCTAATCTTAATATTGTTAATGACCACTTATGAATCACAATACTACCACATCTAATCAACAAATTGTACCATAATTTCATGCTCAATATCTTCCTCCTTCATATGATCATCTATTGTATTATCTACAAATATTGCCACTCCTACTCCACTTCTTAGGATATTTATTTCTTTTGAAGATTTTTCTATCACTCACAATATTGTCCATAATACACATTATGTTTTCTATTTAGTTGGTATAATCCATATTCATACAATTTGATTGACATTGGTGTTAGAGAAAATATGTGAACATTTAAATTGCTTTCCTCTCTTGATTATACTAAGAAATATATGAATTTTGATACTAATACATCTCTTGGGCATATTGTTATACCTTTTATGGTTGGATCTTCTACTAGGACTATTCCTATTTTGGCCACCTCCTCCCTTGAATTATGTTATATTTCTATATGACACCTTTGGCTTTGTATTCGAAGGTTATGCCATCTATTTTTCCATAATCTATAAATTTTATTTATAATAAGTAATTTATTATTGTAAATGATATCCCATATGAAACCATGTTTCCGATCTTTTTACTAAAAATTAATGGTTTCCACACGTAATCTTGTCACACCTATACATGTTACCTCTATCAGGTCTATTTATTACACACCTCCTCTTATGTCTCCTATTTAACATCCTATGGCTCATAAGTCTTTTTATACAACCCTATTTTACTTAGGTACATATTAATCCAACTACTAATGTGCATTATTTTAGGTATGAGACTCCTTAGTTGGGACGGGTTCACCCATCCCTGTTAACACATCCATAGGGTAGATATTCATTTTCCCTTAATTTTTACATAAATATTCTAAAATATAAAAAACATTCAAATAATCAAATAAATAGAAAAATATTCAAATATATTCAAAACTAAAAATCTAAGACTTGAATATGACTTGATTTGCTAGATTTTCACTTTACATATGATTTTTTCATACTGATTTGATAGATACTATATTTCCTATTAACTCTTTATATGTGTGAATTCAAAAGGAATATTGAGCTTGATGTAGGAAACAAATAGGATTATAAATTATGAAAGGATATGTACTAAATGTATCACAATGGCCTTATTGATATGGAGGAATAATCGCATAATCCAAGTGCTTTTGTTTCAATATAGTTTTATTTCCTCGTTATTCTCAATTTCTTATATTGTGAAATATGATTATTTTCAAACTAATATTTTTCATACATGTGTCTTGTGTAGTGCTAGATTATCTTCATCTATGTGCCTCTAGTCTACTATTTAATATTATATTCACTTTATTTTGTGATTATATGCTTCTTTCCATGCATGTGGTCTATGGAATTTTTTATTTTTATCTTTGCGATACTTTGGTGTTTGTTTTTTTATGTATTATATAGCTTATTTCTCATGATTATTGTTTCTAAGGCCCTTTTTTTGCCCCTTTCTTGTGGCCTCTTATAATTTTTGTGACTAATTTGTGTGACATTGCTTATGTACTTGTATGCTAGATTACTTGTATGTTTGATTCTATATGCATATTGCTTGTTTTTTTATATTTGTGTGACATGGTTTCTACCATACAAACCTTTACAAGAAAATTATCTCAATGGTGGCCACTAAAATTACCCCTTGATGTGATCCAACACTAATTTTTAGACACATTCAACATGGATACCACATATTCTCCTTTAATTCAATAATTATATGTGCACATCTCACCCACCTTAAAAGAGGGAACATTTTGTGGGGTTTATCATGTGGATATCTACGCACATCAGAACGCAGACACAATTTATAATTCAAGAACATAATTACATAGGGTAGATATACTCATAAATAAAACCAGACATTAAACATGAGCATGTGTTACATAGGGGTAGAACCATCCAATAGGGATGAAATTGCCATATATTTTGGTCCATAATGGATATATTCATCATAGGTAATATTCTTAGTAGATTCTAGTTTTTAATATTCTCATAGATAGTTACATATTTCTTATATATATTCAAGAAAATACTACATAGTTAAGGGTAGTGTCTATTATATTTTGTTATAGAATTTGGAGGGCTTTAGTACATCATTAATTTTTACCAATACATAAGTTGGGAATAGTTTTAGTACAAGGTATGAGATCATGAGCCATCTTTTCCTTTTTTATTCAAAAATTTATATATGAGACTCATAGTTACATCACACAATTAGGGCATGAGACCATTCGTCCCTTTCAAAAAAAATTATATTTTACAATTGGACATGGATCCATCTACAATGGTTTGGTCTATGGTATTTGAAGATATCAAGGTGGCTAGAAAACCTTGTGGAGATATTCATATCACTTTTACTGGAAGATATTTGTATGACTAGAAAACCTTATGTAAACCTTCCTTTTTGTGAGAGTATTGGGAAAAAATTCCAATAGTACCTTTTATTTTTTGGATCAAGAAACAATCAATTCCTTTGTGGCTCCAACATATCTTTAAGATAAATTGAAGATTGATCATACCTAATCCTTCATCATCTTAATTCCAATCCAAATCTCCAAGTGCAAAACATTTTGAAGATTCTCATTAAGAAAAAGAAATAGGTGTATTCCTTCTAGGATTTTACCACTTTACTTTACTACTTACAAATGAAAATTTTAAAGTTATAGATTTATTTGTAAAGATGATTTATACTTGAATTATCGTATGAAAATTGACTATCGGGGAAAATTTTAGTGGCTAATATTCATAATTTGGATATTTCTAGAGATTTTGAAAGTCCCATTTGGCTATTTGGACACCATATAAACACCCAAGATTCACCAGAATTAATCACAATTATTCCTATTTATTGATCACATATCCAAATGAATTCTAATATAAATATGTTTTTTAATTGATCTCCTTTAAATCAATGGGCCAAGATTTTAAAACATGTTTGGATCGTCATGAATTATATGGGCCCTTGGATCAAAATTGCCAACATTTTAGAGGGAAATTTTGAATTTTTTTAAATTATCCACCGTGTGCATGCACGCGCGTGTGTGTGTGTGTGGGTGTGTGTGTGTGTGTGTGTGTGTGTGTGTGTGTGTGTGTGTGTGTGTGTGTGTGTGTGTGTGTGTGTGTGTGTGTGTGTGTGTGTGTGTGTGTGTGTGTGTGTGTGTGTGTGTGTGTGTGTGTGTGTGTGTGTGTGTGTGTGTGTGTGTGTGTGTGTGTGTGTGGGTGTGGGTGTGGGTGTGGGTGTGTGTGTGTGTGTGTGGGTGGGTGGGTGGGTGGTGTGTGTGTGTGTGTGTGTGTGTGTGTGTGTGTGTGTGTGTGTGTGTGTGTGTGGGCGCATGTGTGTTGATATGATTAATCATATATTCGATTAGAGTATTATATAAGCTTAAAATTATAATATGTATTCTATTCTATGTGATATGATTTAATTAAGGAATTCATAGGACTAAGGTAGGAGAATTTAGAGATAAAATGACATAGGAAGTTGACACATTTTAAGCGATTGACAAATGTGATATAATTCCGGAAGGATATGCGAGGAAGGCTTCAATGATCATGGATTTACCTATGCATGGAATGATGACACGTGGCCAATGGATACACATTCAAGGTTTAATCTTGGGAAGGATTGGGGAAAATGGGTCTAAATTTCATAACTCAATAATTTTTTTGGTTAAGTAAGGAATGTATATAATGCACTTCATACCATCAATAGATTAGACAAATGAAATCTAACCTAAAGAGGACAATTGAAAATTTGCAAAATATTTTTAAAAATTAGAAAAATTAGGTAAGATTCTCCTTTACATATACAACCATTTTTATGATTTTTTTCCATTTTTTCCATAGTCATGATAATATTTTTATAATATTTTCCATCCCAATGAATCTTGCTTCAACAAGATTCACCACACTTTCTATTATTATTTTTCATGGGTTCCTAAAAAAACTCAATGTTCATGATGGAGTGTTCTAAGACTCAAAATAATTGAAACCTAAAGAGAATATATAGTGTGTGTATACAATCATGTATATTTTCCTTTAAGCATGTAATTTTCATTTCATAATTAAAGGTGGGGGTATTGTAGACACGTAAATTTTTTAATTTATCATTTGGCAATGATGTTTTTGATTTTCACCTGAATCATGACTTGTGTACACATTTCAAACATATGTGACTTATCCTTATCTCATTAAATGAATTTATTATCTACTCATAATAATTATTCTCTCACATAACCAATCCCAACATTTTACAATAATATAATCTCTGTAAGATCCAATCCTAAAAATTTGTAAACTACCACAAGATTCTTGTATGGGACTTATTGGATGAGACTAAACCATCCCAATATTTGGTCCCATGACAAATGGACTTATCTCCTACCACTCCAAAATAAAATTTATAGTTTTATATCTTTTCATGGGTTATTTCATATCCCATAGGTTGGCCTTAATGTGAAATCAAATGTAGGAACATCTATAACAAGTCTAACGCAGATAATTAACACACTTGACAATCACTTGGAACTTTCAGAGTGCTCATTGCAAAATTAAATTCCAAAATAAATAAAATCCCTCCTAAACTCCTTTAAAGTGGAAAAAATACTCAGGATAAACACATACATGGGTTTTAAGCTATCCAAATCATGTTTAAGAGCCATGATTCTCATTCTATATACCTTTCAAATCTATTCAAGCTAAGCTTAAGTGTGCAATCCATTGCCTCTCATTATAAAATAATCAAGTCATAAAAGTAGTTGCATTCATATATGATAGGTGTAGAAATATGTGTGATTTGAGGAATATTCATAGTAGTACCAATGTAGGTGGTGTATAGGTACTTCAAAGAAAAACTAAGATTTTTACAGGGGTATCCCACACATGGTTATGTTTTGAAGGTTATTTGGATAACATAGAGGTTTTTGTAGGTGTGTGGTGCATTGCGTTTAAGTGTGAAGGTTGTCATTGGGCATCTCAGTCAAAAACAAAATTAAAAGATCTCCAATGCATCATGTCCAAAACTATACTTCTCAAAACCAGATTGTATCGTGCTCTAAGACAGATTATAGTTCTATACTTTCTCAATTTGTAGTCATAGTTCTGAAAATAACGTACCTATGGTTCATTCCCAAATTTTAAAGACTATTTTCATTCCTAGATCACCTCTTTACTTCTATAATTAGCTAAGTTTACTTCTCCTCTTATTTTTTGAGAAATCATTTTTTTTTTATATCTTGTAATTTTCTTTGGGATCTATATTCGAGTTATATGTTCATGTTAATTAATTGATTTGAATATATAACTTGTACTACCATTACACATTTAAATAAGTAAGAATATTCATTGTAGCATCCCAACTTATTTATTTATTTAGGTTACAGATTATAGGTGGGTAGAAGTTTTACTCAACCTTGTATTCCTCTATTTAATTTAAAGATTTATTAATATTAGGATAAATAACTTGTTTTAGTATCGGGATGTCGAGACTAATTTTAGAATGGATTATATGATCCTATAGAACAAGATACATATGATACGTTGACATAAATTTAAAAAACATTTTAAAGGAAAATAGGAAGAAAGATTCAAATGAGTTATTCTTCATTCAATAAGTAATGGATGATTATGTGCTCCCTAGACTTTGCAATAAAAACTAGGTCTAAGAAAGCAAGGGAAATTTTGTTACACTTATCATCATGGTGCAAGTAAAGTTAAACAATGAAATAAAAAATAAAAATGGAATTAGAGAGTTTAGTAATGAAGGATTCAAAACCATTTTATGGGGTTTTTACGATACAATGGGTATAGTTAATCAAATTAAGTCACATGGAAAGACATTAGAAGAACAAAGAATTTTTATAATATTTTGAGGATTCTTCCTACTATATTTTATTCCATTAATAATGGATATAAAATAAGTAAAGGATTTAACTAAGATATGTATATAGCCAAAAATTATAGCAACACAATTTACAATGGATTTACATTGATTTTTTTGTGTATGGTTTGTTAACTCAAACAATAAAAATTAATTTTATATTCCAACTCTTCTATATAGATCTATTTCTTTCATATCCATTCTTAAATAGTATATTATCCTCCATCTATTTTCATATAGGAATTACCATCTCGTGGATTTCATCTAATGCCATTATTTATTTTATCAAAGATAGAGTCAACCATCTTAGAAAAACTAATTGGTGGTTTTGTCTAAGGCCAATAAATTTTTCCTTCCATTATTTTCTATTAAGGTTTTCAAAATCAAATTTCTTTAGGTATATTTTTTTGGGCCTTTTGCTTTTAAATTTGGGTCAACTAATTTCCAAAACTTTCCATATTTAAGGAATGGTCATTATATAAACACATCACTTAAAATAATTGTCAAAGTGGGATCTCCTTAAAATTTCAATACGCTTTCCAATATTAAAATATCTCTTTCAATTTCAAGTACACAACAAATTACTCTATTTTTAAAAATTAATCAATCTAATAACATGCATTACCTCTTATTCCATTGGTTTTTAGAGAATGACACATATGATTACATTGATTATGACATGTTCTCACACATTTACTAACACAGATAAATACATAATATTAATGCACATTTAGAGTATTTCTATGTAGGTAGATATCAAAGCATAGTCAAGGGTTCAAGAAGCTCAACCATAGAGGACTAACCCTTATTAATGTTTTTAGGGAAAGGAAGAAGTTAGGGTTTTGATAATGAATAATCCTTATTCAATTACATAATCATACTTATATACATTTGAATATATAACATATGTCCCAAGATGTAGGTGAACATTTTAGAAAATCTATAATTTAGATCAAGATTACACGGACAAAACACTCCAACCAAGAAAAATTGCTCAAGTGGCTTCATCCTGCACAACCAAAATTTTCATCCTTATAATTTCACTCCCATTGGTATCGATATTAACTCAATGACACTTTTCATGATGCATTTATATGCTTTCCAATCATTTTCATTTCATCTTGTTTATATTTTGGGTCGATATTCTATAAAACCTAACTTATGTACTTTCATCTATCAAATTTATAGACTTTTAATATTGGAATAAAATAATAATACATGATTTAATACCAAAAAAATTCATTTATTACATTCATGATTCTAATTCATATTAACACATTTTCTCAATTATCTTAATTATGAAACTCTAGTTTTGATAGTACATTTTGGTGAACCAAATTTATTTTTACAAACATGATAGTTTATTTAATGAATATTAAATCTTAATAAGATTAATAAGATCAAATGAATATAACAGTAACAAGCAATATCTATCATGCAAGAAACAAGAAAGTGTGAGCAATAGTAAAATATGAGTGACTTAGCTTGTATCTAGAGATCAGGGATGATTCTGGGCTGGAAACCGACATGAACAGGCTAGATCTAGACTGAGTAAGATTCATCTGGAGAAATTTAATCTAAAAATAATTTAAATATGACCTTTGAGATATAGACATGACCACCCAAGTGCTATTGTCTAAGTTGAGTGCTAGTCTCTTGGAAACAACTCTGGATATGATCTTTTTAGGGTCTAAAGATGTATGTTTCTTTTGGCTCTTTATCACATCCACTTCATTGTAGGGTTTCACTATCATACCTTAACCTATAAACTAAACACTAGATACCTGCATAAGGCTCAAGCAAAGATTAGATGAAATAAATAATGCATATGCTTGAGTTGGACTAACCTTGGTAGTTACCGTAATGTGATTGTCACCAAGTGTTGCACTACATTTCAGAATCTATATTGTTCTAGTGTGTGTTTGTGATTAAATTTTGTCCCTCAAAGATAGGCTTCCCTTGTTCCAGTCACATCAAGATAGCGTGATACACCTACTTTTCCCCAATATGAATGTGTGGGATGGAATTCAGAAATAGCCTCATATAGTGAATAATATAACCCAAAATTCATTCCTTTTATTTTTTTCATTCCTAAGTAGTAGATAATAAGTTTTAGCACCAAGTTTTCCAATCCATACTAATAGCGAGTAATTCTTGTGTGTATGTGTGTGCGCGTGCATGTGTGTGTGTGTGTGTGATTCCCTTGTTATCATTTCTTCATTAACAATTAAAAAGGATAACCCAAAGTTATTAGAAAGGTTTTAGAAAAGATAACAAATGATGTGGAATTTCAAATTTGAGAAAAGAAGGAAAATAACATAAGTTCCCAAAGGGAATAGTAGCACTGGGTGCTCCTTTCCTTAGTGGGAAGTACTATCTTAGATGCTTAGGAGATATAATGAAAATATAGAGATATGTCACATGTTGTCTAATGTCCATAATTAAATTAGTCATTTCAAAAACTAAATGATAAGAGTGTCAAAAGAATAAAGAAATGTAAAAGCAAAACAATTTTTGTTAAAGTATATTTTTATTACTTTGGAATCATATATGTAATGACATACTTAGAGGTGTGACACACATAGAAATTTCATTATTTCATGAGTACATTTTCCCCACTTTATGATTGTGAAATAATATTCAATAGCATAAAGTAGATAAGAGGAGCATATCTTGTGGAGATTTGAATGGATTTGTAACCGATAACATGCCCAATGAGGATTGTACGTGATATCGTGCCAAATGAAGATAAAAAAATGTGTATCATGGAATCTAGAAGAGGATAAGGATCCTTGGGGTGATCTTGTGTGAATAGTAGGAATGTTGTTTGCATTTATTCCTTGGATATTACCTTTGTCAAAGTGGCTTGTGCTTGAGATTGTTCCTTGTTCCATTTTGTGTTTCCCTTTTGTCAGAGTAAGGTTGGACCTATAAAATAAAATAAGTGTATTCAATTCTCATAATAAATGAAATTAAACTTTAACTTAGTGAATGTGAAAATAGAAATGTGTATTGAAAAATAAGTGAATCAAAGATAAAATACACATGTATGTTGTGAGAGAAGAGATAGAATTGTTATTGTATGATTGCTTTACCTTGGACATGGTTGGAATAATGAGGATTTGGGTTTCCTATTTCCAAAATAAGAATTTAAGTGTCCTTTCTCTAAACTGAGGATTTAAGTGTCTTATCACTAAATTGAGGATTTAAGCATCATGTTGTTAAACTAAGGATTTAGGTGTCTTATCACCAAGGGAAGAGTATTGGGAGAGCTGTAGGATTTTACCTCCAACCATTAATTATTCCCAATGGGTAAGTATTACTATATATGGTCACAAACCCAATATAAAATGGTCATGGATGATCCCGAGAAAACAAAGTAATTATTTCCTTTGCCCAAAGTATGTAACTTACCACTAACTTTGTTCTTGTTATTCCTAATAGTAACATGTAATGAGTACTTGTTGGATTTTGGAGAAACCTATCACTAGAAACATGGTGATCCTATATTGTACCTATTTATGCCCCCAAGACATAACCACCCAAGTGGGAGACTAGCACCCATTGTTCTTGTTCGTATTTGGTGTTTCTATCTTGCACTAATTTTTGGCCCAAGTTTAATTCTAAACCAGTTTTTTTTAACTCTTGTTTATTCTAATTCTATTGTGTACCATTCTATATATTTTCTTTGAACTACTAGGAGGGTGCAATAATCACCTAATGGTTTCTCCCACTCTTTTGGGGTGTGTGAGATGAACCAAGGTGAGTGCGGCCCAAATGAGAAAAGTTGAAACTGATGTGCACATCTAAAATAGAACTCCTACATGGGGAATAGGGAACACACATGGTGAAAACCATGGTATATGTAAAATAATGGGAAAGGCTATCCAAAATTATTAGTCATGAACAAGCATTGCATGATTTAATAGAAAATAGTCAAAACACAAAGTAACACAAAAAAATACACCGTGAGCAGCTAGTTAAATACATGGGACACCACTCAGGATGTCGTAAGACTCTTGAAACATTCAAGGCTATAGAATAAAATACATACAATCAATCATATGGCATTCCTACAAATAATGACAATCAAGAAAATGCATAGACAAGATACAAGAAAATCAGATAACCATGGTTAGAAGTAGGTCTGCATGACAAATGATACACATGAAGCACATGTTAGCATGTTAAAAAAATTGATATTATGCCACAATGTATATAACTATAAGTAGGAATGAAAGTAGTATAAATTATAATGATAGAACCTGAATATAGAGAAATAGAAAAGGCAAATACCCCAAGAGCCTCAATGGGACCTCCAGATAATAGTTTCAAGCATCGTACATTGTGTGATAACTTGTAAGTATCTTATACTCACCTCAATAGTACCATGTGAATATTTATGTGTGTGTGGAAAAATATAGAACACATTATCAACCAAAGCAACATGGTAAGCAATGTGTAACATAGAATAGCATAAGCATGCAATAATATGTCCAATCAAGATCTAGGCTAATGTTTTTTGAATTTTTGCAACTACTAGAATGAAATGTTATGACTAGGAGAGGGGATAAATGTTACCCCTAGTGTATGTGCGTAACGTTATGCCCATGTATGTAAGTATACCCTCAACATTCATGTTTGAACCTAGAACAAGAGTTTGTCATCGGGTAGCTAGGGGGTAGTATGCCCCCAAGTTTGAGTTTTATTATGACCTAGCCAATGAGATTTTATTAAAAATTCAAAAAATGAGGGGAGAACCATATGTATTCCAAGATCCCAACTGCATGAGTTGGAAGTGTATATACATAATACAATAAGAGTGTTCCTATTATGAGAAGCTATAATAGGTGGAACATTGGGCTTGTTGGAAATAGTGGAAAAAGTAAGTGCAAACATAAGGATCAATGTGTGAGTCAAGAGATGTGTAACATATATAGTGTTATGAGGCTCATCAAGTATCAACCACAAACAATGGAGGGAGAGACACAAGACTCATCATAATCAATAGGTGTAATTTGGGAATATTGGAAGCATTAAAGCTATATATGAACTAGCCTTGATGACCATAGACATAAATGTGGTAAGATGGGAATTTATTGCCACCTTTAGATGTAACAAGATTTTGTGTATCCATATTAAATTAACCATGTGTAAAAGATTGTAAAGTGAGAGCTTTAGAAATCATTGTCAAATTATAACATTGTGTTCTAACTTGTGATTAGGAAGGTATAGAGACCTGATGAAACATTAGAATCGGTAAGCATGTAATCATTAGAAGTGAACATATATAGTTGTGCTAAGTAATACATTTGGAGTCCATGGTCATTGTGACATTGTGAAGGGGATATTAGTGTCTCCCAACACCTTAGGTATCGTATAAATAACAAACCTCATATGGGAAAAATATAGATATAGGTAAGTGTGTAGTAGTATGCATTAGATATTTAACATCATGTGGATGATAATGAGACATAGTGGTAGGAGTATCATGGGTGTCAAGAGAAAGCTCATTATGAAAATTAGTAGCACTATAGTCCATTATAGGAGAAGAATAATGTGCAATGTAAGTGTTGTAACTTCAGCATCATGTATGAGAGGGATAATACAAAGAGAAACAAAATGAGGTGTTGAATCTATTGTAGCGTTATTTGAGGAAAAAGGTGCATCAAGGTAATTGTGTGTTATGACATGGGTAGAAATATTTGCATGCATAATATGTAACTAAGAATAGTCTAAAAGGATATTATAATTGTGATTATGAGGCATACCATGAAATAAAACATTAATATTGTAATGGCCTATAATAACGGGTAGATTTATTTCTACCAACACTTTCTTAGGTGTATTATCAAAGCCATGGATACATAGAGTAGATGGAGTTAGATCAACAATAGAAAATCCTATTTGTTGGAGAAATGAAATGTTACATACATTAAGACAAAATACATTATCAACTAAAACATTCTTAACAAGAACATTATGAATTTTAACTTGAATATAGACTAGGGAATAATTTTCATCAATTGTATGGTAATGCATTAATAATTTTACACAAACAAGATAAACAAATAGATATATTTGTATTGAAAGTGATGTTGATTAAAAAGTGATTGTCATCAAATGAATAAAATGACCATATCTCGAAATAGAATTTGAATTTTACAAAAAAAGCAGCTTATTTGAATCTAATGATGTAAAATAAAAACCTCCAAGGTATTTTCTCAAAAGTGTGTATTTTTGAATTATGCCTTAGTAAAAAATGCAATTTTGGATTTTCAAAGATTGAGCTCAATTTTTTGGTAAACAAAAATAGTTTTTGTTGAATATGGAAAAAGGAAAAATAACCTCAAAGTAATTTGAAAATAGAATCATTATTCTTGAGATATGAAATAAAAGGTGATTTGAAAATTGGGAGCCCTAAAATGTCACCTAAAGGGTAGTATGGAACATGAAACCATGTGAAAAAAATTTCATATCTAATTTATGGGTGGTGATAGATGTAAATTAAGTTTATATCTGAAGATAATATGCATATATGAACCCTAAGTACAACTAGGGTTTGTGTTTGGATAAGAATGTATCCATCAAGAACATGCAAGCAAGGATCGGGATCACTAAATGATTTGATGAAATTTAGATCTTAACCAAAATACTGAGACCAAATGAATATAACAGCAATAAGAAATATCTATCATGGAAGAAACAAGAAAGTGTGAACAATAGTGAAATAAGAGGGACTTAGCTTGTATCTAGAGATCCAAGATGATATTGGGTTAGAAATTGAGTGGAACAGAAGGATCTAGAATATGTAAGATTCATATGGAGAAATATAATATGAAACTACTTTAAAAAGGACTTCCCAAAAATAGATGGGACCACCTGGGTGCTAGTGTCTGAGTTGGGCACTAGTGTCTTGACAAAAAAATTTGGATATGATCTTTTCAGTGGTCTGAAGATGTCTATTTGTTTTGGCGCATCAACTTTTATATAGGGTTTTACCATCACAAATGAGCCTACAAAACAAACCCTAGCTACCTCACAAGGATAAGTAAAATTTTTATGTAATAAATAATTCATATTCTTGATTTAGACAAACCTTAATGGTCACCCTAATATGATTGTCACCGAGTGCTGCAATTTACATTTCAGAATTTATGTATTTGTGTGTGTGTGTGTGTGTGTGTGTGTGTGTGTGTGTGTGTGTGTGTGTGTGAATGTGTGTGTGTGTGTGTGTGTGTGAAGATTAAAGGTTTCACCCCTTGTTCCAGTCACACCAAGATAGTGGGCTACAACTAATTTTCCCCAAGATGAATGTGTGAGATGGAATTCAAAAATAACCCCTCATATGCAAAGTGAATAATGCATTCCTTGAATGTTGCTCTTTGCCTAAGTAGTAGATAATAAGTATTAGCCCAAAGTTTTCCAACCCCTAATAATAGTGAGTAAGTCATGTATATATATGATTCCCTTGTTTGAATTTCTTCATTAACAACCAAAAAGGCTGACCCAAAGTGATAAGAAAGTTTTAGAAAATATAACAAGTAATGTGGCATTTCAAATTTGAGAAAAGGAGGAAAAAAGACTTAAGTGCCCAAAGGAACAATAGTGCATGGGAGTTTATATCCCTAGTGAGTGGTACTATCTGGGATGCTCGAAGGATATAATGGAAAATATAGAGTTGGGTCACATGTTGTCCAATATCCATAACTAAAGTAGTAATTTAATAAAAGTAAATGATAAGAGTGATAAAAGTATAAATCAGTGTAAAATCCAAACAAGAGTTGTTAATGTCTAGTTTTATTACTTAAGAATCATGCATATAATGACATACTTAGAGGCGTGATGTCCATAGAAATTACATTATTTTTTTACTACACTTGTTAATTCCTCACACTTAGGGTTTTATATTATTTCCTTATAGGTTTTGATCTCATGATATTGTTAATTATCCTATTAGGGTTTGGGATTCTTCTCTTTTAATCATTCATATATTTCCTATCTAATTTGTAATCCCCTACCATTGGCGATTTATTTAAAAACATGTGACAATATATAATCCCTACACTAGGTAAAATTATATAAATCACCACCACTTACCTTAGATGATGATAATCCTAATGAGTATAAAATCCATCCTCTTTGGATACAAATTTTACTAATGAATTACCTCTTAACATAAATATCATCTCACCTAGGGTTTCATATGAAAAAATTTTATGGATGTATATGTACACATTTATAATGTTTTATTCATAATAATAGAAACTCGCCTTGGGAAAAATGTGGCATTATTTTTTTGTTCATGTTTCTTGTATGAATGATAATGTTGTTTCCACTTTGAATCATCATAATATGTTAGATAAAATTAATGTATCATAAGAATCAAATATGAATGTATCTTCTCATAATCCTTGTGTTGATCCTCCTAGGTATACCTAAAAATATGAAACATCTTCTTAAATTTTAAATATCACAATACAATAATTTAAATATATGATGAAAGATATAGGAGAATTACAAGATGAATTCAAGAGCCTATGCTTATATTCTTAGTCATTTACTAGTTGAGTTAATAATAATTATATTGTTTTCTAACCAATAGTTTGAAACATATACAATTTTATGTTTCCATCTAGATTTCATATACCCAAGTTTATCCTATTCAGAGGAAAAGAGGATCCTTCTAAAAAAATTTACCATTTTTCTATACATCTACAACTATATGCACAATGATAATATTTTTCTCAATTCTTTTCAATATGGTCTCACCAATTTTTCATTAGTATGGTTTTGTGGTTTAACTTAAGGAGTTGTTGACATTTATTAAAATTACAAGACTTGTTACTCATTGATTCTCAATCACATATTTTTTATTCTACTGATATTTATTATTTGGAGGTAATCTTCCAACATCCCGATGAGTCTATCCATGCTTATTTACTCTCTTTACAATTTTTAGCACACCAATTTTTGTTTAATCTATGTATCAAGGAAAACATCACATATTTTTATACGTTTTAGTAAATTCTTTGTGCATATAAATGAATAATCTATGAAATTAATTTATTTATCAATTTATGAAATATATAGAAGCCTACAAAGATGTTTTATTAGATGGATTTCCTAAGCTATATATGGTGTTGACATGTGAGTGATTTAGTGTTGTCATTGATGAAAAAGGTGTATATTCATTAATGAAAAAGGTGTATGAGGTCCAAAGGATTCTTGGAATGATGATGCCATGGATAAACAAGATGTGACTTGGTTGCAAGGGTGAAGATAATGAAATTGGCTTGGTCCAGTAGGCCTAATCCTTAGGTCTAATTAGTATGATGACTTAGTGTGATGGATTGAATACATGAGGTTGATATAGAAGCATGGAAAAGGCATGGATAACATGAATAGATTGTGTTAATACACTCATGTGGATATCATAGTGCAAGTATAGGTTTGAGAATGGTTTGCAGGTGGCTATCTAGACTCAGTCTAGGTGCTAGGAGGACTAATGGAGCATGGAAGTGAGTTTGAGAGATAAGTAAGCCCATGATGGCATGCAAAAAGATGAGATATATTATTTTAAATTTATTAAATTTCCTTCATGGTGAATAATAGGGTAGGTTCATGAAACTAAGGTTGAAACAAGCACAACTAGGCCTATTTCTATGACCTAATGTAGGCATAGCTTGGAGTATGGAGTGAAGAAATATAAATCATGGTAGTATAAGCACAAGGAGTGCATTTTAGCCTTGTAGAGATGTGTGTAATGTTCCATAGGTCAATTTTCAACTTTTGGATGCATGTTCGAGGTCTTTTAGAGGTGTATCCTTGAGGACAAACAAGGTAAGCATGTGAAAACCTAGGTGCATTATCACTTTCAGACAAGATCACACCTAAATGTTAATTGGAAAATGTGAAGGAGGTCCATAAAACATTGTGGAAAAAATTTAAAGTCACAAAAAAAAGAAAAGCATCAAAATTGAGTTTTAATCCTATTGAGTTCCTAGAATGGCCATTTCCAGCTCAAGGGTGAAGTTTGAGGTGTTCATTGGAATGTTAAACTTGTGCATGGTGACCTAATAGTTTCATCAAATTTGGGTCATGGAACCTAGTTTATTTTGCAAGTGGAATGAGGAAGAATGATGACCTATTCTTTATTATTGATGCTTAAGAAGTTAAGTTGCTTCAACCCCTCACAAAACCCTCCCTTTAAAAACATGGAGAAAAACTCAAGTGTTTGGTCATGAAATGAACTTGGAAATATTATTTGATGATTTGGGCATGTAGATGACTCATACTTAATTTTTTTGGTGGTCTCATTCTCTAGGTGTTAGTGTAAGGTATATAAATATCTCTATTTTCAAGAATTTACATGTACAAGCATGTATGAAGGTTTCATGATGGAAATTCTAGTTTAGGTGAAATCTTGGGATGTATCCCAAGTTTCATGAAGTCCAGGTAGTTTTTATACAAAATTTTGATGAACCATGTCATCAAGATGATATATCGTTTAAGGCCTAAAGTGGAAAAACTAATCAAGTTGGATTGAAGGGATGATGATGCAAATGTATGAAGTTTTGAAGAAAAATATGAGTATGGATGTTTTATATAGTACCAATATAACGTTTTTGATCTCCCTTTAATTGATATGGTGAGGTGTTTTTATGTCCAAGATCAAATGATCTAAAATGCCCCTTTTAGGCCTGTCAAGTAAGTCTGAGGAATGGAGGTGTAAATGTAAAATTCTCCATAAGCATCTATAAGTGAGTGTTTAAAGATGAATTAGAGGTCTCATGTGAATTTTCAAATCCCTGGTTTATCATGAAAGTGATATTTTGTGTGTTGGAAGCCTATTATACAAGACTAGTTTTTGGTGTCTGAAACTCAATTTTAGTAGGCTCTGAAATGCAAGCATTTTGTGATGTATACCTTGAATTTATACATGAAATTATTTTCATAATTTGAATGAGGATTTTATATTTCCATAAAGGCTAATTTGGAGAAATTACCAAGTGTTTTAGTACATGTACAAACTCATTTTGTCAAGACTTGTTTTTTGTGTGTACGAGCCCTTTAAGAACTTGCTCAAATCAGCGTGTCATGGTGAAGATAAAGGTTATAGAGACACTTGAGGTATTTTTATTTGAAATATAGTTCACTAAAAACATCCTCCAAGTAAAAATAATTTTTTAAAATTCATGAAATTGTGTTTATGAAGAAATATTTTGAATGGCATTTGAGTTGTCATGAGTGTGTGCAAACCTAGTTGAGAAGATGAGTTGAAATGTAAGCCTCCCACCATGATATGAAGAATTCCAAGAATGAGATGATGTATTATAAATCTTGAATATCTCTTTATATTTTTTTCATTTCATGATTTTAAGCCTAGAGTGAATGCATGCATCCAAGTTGAAGACTAGTTTTGAAGACCATGCACCTAATAGAGCATATGAGCTCTAATGGAGTCTTGAGAGTAAAATGATTAGTTGAGAGGTTTTGTAAGCTTATAGAAGGAAAGGAGATTATATTTTTAATGTGCACATCCATCCATAGCACTTGGCATGAGTTACATTAGACAAAGATCCTACGTGAGAGACAAAATAATAACATGATAGTTATAAATGTAAATGTCGAACTTAAAATGGTATCTTATTAGTTGTCTCAAATGTGCAAAGAGTGTGTTAAGGAAGGTTTTAAGAATTCCACATAGGTGTCATATGTGTCATGAAAGATAAAAAATAATTATAACTTGTAAGATGACATATTACAAATGTAATAATTGGCATTATGACAATTTATGGTGATGTCACTTAGTCTTTTTGTCCGAATTGGAAAAGTTAGAAGATAAGGGTTAGAAGTTGAAGTGAAATATGTGTTAGAGTATTATGTTCTCATATATATGTATGTCTAATTTTTCTGGTAAAATAATTTTTATGAATTTAAGTTTGGACCATAATTAGTACATGAAAAAGAGGTGAATCAAGGAGCATAAGGATGTGCTTTTGAAGACTACATTGAAAGAGTAATGAGCTGATGATAATGGTGAAGTGTGAGAGGAAGAATATGATTTAATTCATGTGTGAATTAGGGAAAAAGTGTATGATTAAAAGAGGCCTTGAAGACTGTACTTGTAGCAAGATGATGTGATGAGAAGATAGGTGATGAAAGAGGTGAAAGAGAGAGAATAGGAGTTGAATAAGAGATCAAATTTGTTGTATCAGAAAACTAGATGAAAGTGATAAAAATTTTAAATAGTCTAAGTTGATGCTTAGTAAAATATGGAGTTGGGAATCTTCTTGAAAGTTGGAGCTTACAAAAGGTTAAGGTTTTGCTTAACTGAATTTTGGGAGTTGTTGTTTCCATGCAAGTAGGAGCTTTCTAAAGGTCAAAGTAGGTACTTGAATAAATTATTGGATTGGTTGCTTCAAGTTGAGTGGGTTCTCAAAAAATTGAAATCTTTGTAATCTTTATAGGACAATTTTCCACACTAGTGCATTGATTTCAATGGGGTTTTCTCCTTTAATGGTTTCCCACATTAAACATTGTCTCTCATGTGTGTTTGAATGTTAATTGTTTTATTTTTAATGTCATTGTTCTCTCATGAAAAAATTGATTAAGAATGAATGGTTTTTAAATGTTTGAAGTTTTTCAAAGTTTTGAGAAGCATTGATTCACCCCTCCCCTCTCAGTGCTTATTTTTTCCAATAATTAGTATTAGAGCAAGGTCCTTTTGGAAAAATTTTAAACACTTGAAAGATATACTTGAAGCACAATCATGGTAAATGTATGAAGAAATTCTTAAAAGTAATTTTGAGATTACTAAGTGCTTGATTGATGGATTGAAAAAGGAAATCAAGTATATGGAATATGAACATGGTCCCTTAAGGAGATGGAATCTCTAGTTGAGAATGTGTCAAAAGACCTGAAAGAAAATCAATATGATTACCTCAAGAATGAATAAAATTTAGATCCTTGAAAATTTGTATTTGAAGAAGAAAATAACAAGTTGAAGATGTATGGAAATATGGAAAAGAGATCTGAAGTTCTTGATGAAATTTTGGAGATCTCAAAGAGCAACAAGTGACAAGAAAGGTATAGAATTCAAATGAGAGCATATGGAGAAGTGTGAAGATGACAAGGCTAGTCCAGAAAGGCAAGAAAATATGAAGAAGGAGATAAATCTTAGAAGATCTAAATTAAGTAGGAAACCTAATGCATCAAGGTATGAAATATATTTCAATGGATATTGTTATACTTGTAATGATTTTGGGCATAGAGATAAGGAGTGTAGGAATTTTTTCAAAAATGACCATCCATGGAGGGATTGTATAGATGAGCAATCAAGGAATATAATTTATTTTAATTGTCAAGAAAAGGGACACACTACTAAGTACTATCTATATGAACCATCTAGTTAATTTTTGAGAGAAGAAGACTCAAGAGGCATGAACAAGATAGTATGCTACAATTGTAACAAGGTTGAACACTTTTTTAGGAAGTGTCATGATCATAAGGCTGCTAATTATGGATGGAATATTAGTCCACATCAATTTAGAAGTAAGAGTGGTGTTATATGTTATATTTTTCATGGATATGGACATTTTGCAAGACATTTTCATCTAAATGAACATCCTAGGTACAAAAACAAATTTCATGCATTCAAAGGGAAAGTAAGAAGGTGTTTAAAATGAAAACCAATCCTAAAGGTGATTCTAACATAGTAAGGCCTACAAAATCCACTTTGGAAAAAGGATGATGTGAATTATAAGATACAAGGTCAAGGAACCCAATTCTAGGTCTAAAGAATTAAATAATTATAAGAAGATAACATGTGTAGATGATAGAAAGAATAAGTAATCAAAAAAGTGATAGGAGATCAAAGTAAAATAAAGGCATCAAAAAGTGTTGATCAAACCAAGAAGGAAGAAGACAAGCCTAATGCAAGTCATGAATAATTTTTACCCCAAATTGTGATAGAGCAAGTGAATAAAGTGTATCATGTATGTTTTCTAGGCATTCAATTAGAAGATTAAGACATATGAGATGAATTTATCACACCTAAAAGTACATCCAAGAAAATTGATGAAGGTTTCAAAGGAAAAAAGAGAGAAGATAGAGTCATTAAGCTCCTTTGATGACTATGTATTGTTTTAGTGATCAAACAAGCATTGTATGTCTTCTCTAGGATTCTAGGAGACATTTACCATTGGAAGGAAGCATGGTAGGTTCTTGGAGGTGTCTTTCCACTTGTAGATTTTGATCAAAGTCTTCACCATGTTGCAATTGAGTGAATAGTCCAAGGTATGTTTGTATATCTCCTCTCATAAGGTTTGTGTGCATGTCTAGTCATCATATAGATTATGATAAGACTTTAAGAGAATGTAAGTTTGTGAAAAGTGTCTTGAATCCATGTATTTTTATAGTATGTGAGGTCTTCTCTCAATTATCCATATAGATCAGTTTAAGTGTGTCATAATGATCTATGATATCCATCATGGTCTTTAAGTATTGATCATGAAGGAAATTAACGTTAACAAGGGTTGTCAAGGTATGTTAGGGTCTGTAATAGGTATATTTGAGTCTTAACTAAGTTTCCTAGCCTTGAGAAGTTAATGTAATTACTTGTCATAATGGTACAAGGTGTAGTAGTCTTCAAAGAAGAACTGATTTGGTTAACAATTAAGAAGCTAGTATCAAATCAAAATCTAATGAGAGTGATGCATATGTTTTATAAAATGTTAAAGGTGCATTCCATCAATGAAGGAGAAGTAAAGAATCTTAAAATATTATTGAACAAGTTTTTTTCTGCTCAAGGAAACTCCTATGATCATGAATCCATCAAATTCCATTAGGTCTAGTGAAGAAGAAAAGTATGTAATCAGTCTGTGAAAGATCAAGTGAAGATTAATAAGAAATGGTTGGTTTTCAATCCCTAGATACAATAATGAAGTTTGATAAGGTCATGATGTCATTAAAAGTGTTTCAATTTCTTGTTAAGTTCTTTGGAGTCTATGTAAAAGAAGTCAAGTCATCATGAGGTATAGTTGTGTTATCTCAATGTCTCATATAAATTCATGAAGCAATCAGGTGTATTCTGAGTCTTAGTATGAATGAAAACTAGTAATGATTTTTTTCATGTTGTACAAGTCAATGAGATGGTAAAAAGTGTTAATATGTGAGTCTATGTGTCTTTGAGGATATTGAGTTCAAAAGTTATCAAGTTGAGTTTGAGTGTAAATTCTTAATCACGCAAGATTATCTCGGTAAGAATGTCTGTTGATTCATATCTCATAGCTCTGTAAGTAAATTTAAAATGTTGTAAAAAAATGTGCATGGAAGTGAAATAATGTTGTTGTGTATTGGTTAACCATCTTTAAGGTCAATGGTCTTCAAGAAATGTGTCAAGTGTGTATTCAAAAGTGCATCAAAAATATTGTTTTTATGTCAGATCATCATGTCCTAATAAGTAAGGTCATGAGGCGTTTGAGAAATACCACATCAAAGGTGGAAGATGATTCCCTCTCATGAATTGAGAATATCTATACATCATATAGGTTTTATGGATACGTAGAATTTTTATCGGGACTATGAATATCTTAAATAAGTTCCTAAGTTGATATATGTATGTTTCACAACTATATGTGGTTGATGAGGCCATAGTAAATGAGTTCTAAACAGAGATATGAAGAGACAAGGGAATATATGAGGCCACTCAAGTCTAGAAATAAGAGTTAAAGATTAATGGTGAACTAAAAATGTGTGAAAAAACATCAGTAGTCGAGGTATGTCATTTTGATCTTTCTTATGTTGTTGTAACAGATTTGTAAAGTTATGAAAGCATAATTAAAATCTTTCGTGATGATGATAATGATGTTTGTGTCATTGATGGATGAGTGGAAGAAGCTAAAGGTGATTTATTTCCTAGGGAGCGATGTTATAAATGTTATTAATGGCTTGAGTGTTTGATTACACTTACATTCTAACATAGTATAGTAGCATGTTCTACACTAAAATGATAAGCTATAAGTTTGAGAAGATGTTCTTGAGGCAAGGGGAGATAGAATGTCCATTACCTTTGAAGAATAAGAGAAGACAAGTGTATGATAGGGTCTGTATGGATTATCAAATGAATTATGAGTGAAAATTAACCTTTTAGGGCATTGAATATTGTTAAGCATATGAAATAATGAGCTTTGTTAGCCCATGAAGATCTCTTGAGATAGGAGGAGTTAATGATGATCGTCAAACATATGCTCTTAATCACAAAGAATACCCAAAATGGAATTATGATTATTTTTTGCAAATATATTGACAAGGAATCAAGTTTTGAGTCTCAAGTAAGCCACCATACCATCTAAAAGAAAGTTGTTAGATCTCTAAAATAGGGACCTACAAGAAGGAGAAGTTGTTTAAGAAGAGAGATCTAGAGTTTGAGTATTATTCAAGCATTATAGGTGTCAATAAGGCTAGATAAGCTAAGTATGTGATGTTTTGCAAGAAAATTGATAGAGGTGAAAATTTTATGACCAAGAAAGTCACTATATCATACAAAAAGAAATAAACACCTTTGAAAGAGCAACTTAGGACATGGGTAATAATGTTGGACCCATTTATATGACATAAGATCAAGATATGAGGCCCAATTCTTTACATAATCATCTAGAGGAGGATGGTATGATCCCTGGGGGAGAAATAAAGAGGATTTTTATGGAATTTATGGGCTTCCTTTCTCTAAAGTTATTCTTTAGGGATCTAAGCCCTAAAGTTTACTATCAACCATTGGATGATAGAGATAAGTCTTTTTGATGTATCTTGAACTAAGATAGGAAACAAGGAGTTGGGAATGTTTTTTTTGTGATTTTTTATGACTAGATTTATTTTTGGCATGTGAATGTGCATCTATCCAGGGGATCCACGGTGATTTTAGTGCCATAATGAGGCCAAAAACAAATTCAAGGAAGGTAACACATGTTTGTGAGCTTGAAGGATGATTTTGGTTGATGTTTCCAAACAAGAAGGGTTCCTAATATGCTGAAATAAGATGAATACCATGTACTAAGGTATGTAATTTTTCATTAATGTAAAAAGGGGGAGAAGAACTAGGATGTTTTCCATCAATGACAAAGGGGGAGATTGTTGGCATATGAGTGAGTTAGTGTTGTCATTGATGAAAAAGATGTATACTCATTAATGAAAAAGGTGTATGAGGTCCAAAGGATCCTTTTAATGAAAATCATATGGATAAACAAGATTTTCTTGGTTGCAAAAGAGTGAAGATAGTGAAATTGGCTTGGTCCAGTAGGCTTAATCCTTAGGTCTAGTTAGCAGGATGACTTGGTGTGATGGATTGAAGACATGAGGCTGATATATAAGCATGGTCAAGGCATGGATATCATGAAGATATTATTTTTGACACTCATGTGGATCTCAAAGTGCAGGTATAGGTTTGAGCATGGTTTGTAGGTGTTTATCTAGACCGGTCAGTGTGTTAAGAGGACTAATGGAGAATGGAAGTGAGTTTGAGAGCTAAGTAAGATCATGAGGGCATGAAAAGGATGATATATCTTGTTTCAAATGTATTCAAGTTCTTTATGATTAATAACATGAAAATTTCATGAAACTAAGGTTGAAACAAACACAATTAGGCATATTTCTAAGACCTAGTGTAGGCATAACTTAGAGTATGGAGTGAAGCAAGCTAAAACAAGGAATTATAAGCATGAGGAGTGTGTTTTAACATTGTAGAGATGATGTGGAAGGTGCCACAGGTCAAGATTTACCTTGTGTAGGCATGCTTGAGGTATTTTGGAGCCATATCCTTAAGGACAAGTAAGGTAAGAATTTGAAAACCTACGTGGATGATGACTTTCGAGAGTTTAAGAGCAGACCTAACTAAGCATTAGAACATGTGAAGGAGGTCTATACAACCTTGTGGACAAAATATAAAGTCACAAGTCAAAAGGAAGAGAAATAAAGTTGAGTTTAAATCCTATCGAGTTCTTAGAATGACCATTTCAGCTCGAGGGTGAAGTTTGAGGTGTTCATTAGAACATTAAAATTTTGCATGGTGACCTAATCATTTCATCAAAGTTGAGGCATGGAACCTATTTTATTTTTAATGTGGAAGGAGGAAAATAATGTCATATTCTTTATGAACTATGCTTAAGAAGTTAAATTGATCCAAACCCTCACAAAACCCTCCCTTTAAAGTGATGGAGAAAAACTCAAGTTTTTGGCGACAAAATGACCTTATCAAGATGATTTAATGCTTTAGGCATATAGAGGACTCCTACTTCATTTTTTGGTGGTCTCATTCTCTAGGTGTTAGTGTAAGGTACAAAAATATCTTTTTTTTGCAAGAATTTATTGGTATAATCATGTATAGAAGGTTTCATGATGGAAAACCTTGCTTAGGATAAATCTTTGAAGGTTCCCAATTATCTATGAAGTTCTTCAGGTAGGCTCTATGCAAAATTTTGATGAACCATGTCATATAAGATGGTCTATCATTTAAGGCCTAACAAGGCAAAACTAGTCAAGTTGGATTGAAGGTATGATGATGTAAATTCATGTTTTTCAAGAAAAATATGAGCATGGATGTTTAATATAGGACCAATATAACATTTTTAATCTCTTAACTTGATATGGTGAGGTTTTTAATGTCCAAGAT